>JAOQMM010000171.1:5649216-5681607 GCA_027563515.1 Erythroxylum platyclados | reverse complement strand
AATTGGAATTAGTAGAATTGAAAGTGGATTAAATAGTGTAATTGAGATTAATTGGAGAAAATAGTGAAATTGAGTAGCCGGACTGATTCTTGTTACTCATTCTTGGTTTATCCACGTTTGCTTTATAGAATGAGAAAGCACTAACTGGTGGATCAGAAGTTGCTCACCAAGCACTTTACAAAGATGCAGACAAGTACTGTAAAGCAGTTTTGGGAAAAGTATCCCGTGGACATGGGTGCTTGACAGGGATGGCCTTGACAATTGTGGCATTGGCTGTTGGGGCAGCTGTGCTTTACCCAAACTTTGAGCAGTGGAATTGGGAGGAACTGCATGTATTGATTGGCTCAAAATTATCATCTTGAGCAGGATGTGCTCCAATTCCTTCGATGCAAAGCATCAATTTGTCCTTCGAGTGCTAGCTTCCATCAATTTTGTACTCGTGGTTTTGACTAAAGCGGTTCTTGATTAAGTGATTTACATAGTTTGAGAACTAGGCCGTCATGCTTTTGCAGAAGAAAACCCTGAGAATTCTGTCTAGGGTGATCGAGGTACCTTTTTATGTCCTTTAATGTACCAATTACCTTTTGAGAATATTTATTTATAGAATTCAGTGTTACATGTTGTGGCAACATTTTAATTAATAAATGAATCGTCTGATGACTTGCCAAAGGGTACTGTCTCGATGGGCGTCACAATAACATGTCTAAGTGTTTGTCGTTTTGATCTTTGTTATTCTTGACGAGGAATATTTAAGCATCGTTCCTGGATGTGGATGAGTAGTTAGTATTACATGTAATTAAGGCTTTACTAACAGTATATGGTATTATTTTCTACTAGTATTTCTATAGTAATGCAGTAGATTATGTATCTGTAGCACTGTCTTGCGTCCTTATCAGAATTAGGGGTTGGTTATTAGTAGGGCGGCCGGTCAACTTGTGTACTGCCATATCCTATTGGCATGAAATGAATGTCCCTTTGCTATTTTGATTGTTGAAGGAAATCGAGTGTCCAATCACTACACAAAATCTTGGATTTAACAACTTGGATAGTAAGGGAAAAAGCTTGGATTTATGCAATGATTGTATTACTTATGTAGCAATACAAAATTGGTCACCTCACAAAAATGATTGTTCGCCTAATTCTTGACCACTCATACCTTCCCTAAGCACCCTTTGAAAGAAATCTTCTAGCGTGTCCTTTCCATAACTTGGTGTTTTCTCAGCACTGTACTCCCCAGTCTCAGGGTCCAAAACCAGCATGCTCTCAGCTGCATAATACCTGCCTATTTTCCCAAACTCAGCTGCATCTTCCATGGCAGGAAAGATCTTTGCAAGGAAATCCAGAACCCTAATTGCGAAATCCATTATCCCAATCGGCACTTTCAAGAACATGGGTTCTTTCCCCATTAACCTGAACAAAATCTCTCCTTGTTCAACTGGAGTCAATGCCTTGTCAGGTCCACCAATCGGCAACACCTGATTCATCTTATCCTTCTGCAAGACACAATCTGCCATGAAAGAAGCCAAATCCTGTTCACTGATAGGTTTGCAAGCGCACAACTTTCCATCACCAAACATCACATAAGGCTTGCCATCTTTAACCAACTCAACTTGACCCCCTAAACTCTTGAAGAATGCTGTTGGTCTCACTATGCTATATGTGAATTCACCGTCTTCCTCAGCTTGTTTCATCAATTCAGCTTCAAACTTCAGCTTTGCTCGCTGGAACTCAAGTAGAGGCTTTTGCACACAAATTGCAGATAACAACACAAAATGCTTAGCTCCGCGATTCCTTCCCGCAATTAAACTGTTTTTTGTTGCCTCATAGTCGATCTTCCACGAGTCTTTGACACCTCCAGTACGACTAGCGAGGCATGACACTACAACATCGATCGGAACACCCAAATCGTCCAATGATCTCTCCAATTTATCCAACTGGGTCACATCAGAGAAGCACACATTGGCTCCTTCAAGCTGCTTCAAGGTTTCATCTTTACTATTTTTACCTCTAATCCCACTCCTCTCTCTCGCAATGGCTATAACGTTAAATCCTCTATTGATCAATTCCTTAACTACAAACTTCCCGATGTACCCAGTTGAACCAACCACCAAAAGGTTGATATCTTTAGGGTTCTTGTTTCTAAATGAAGATATGGGCTTTTCAAAAACTGTAGCTCCTGTTTCGGTAGTTGTTGAAGCTACAGCAGGGTTGAGTCTTTGTCTAGAAAAGATGGAGGGTTGTGACAATTTTACTGAAGAAAGGAAACTTAACTGAACTGGATTACTGAACTGAGAAGATAAGCAGGGTTTATAGACTTGGACCTTGGAAGAAAAAGGTAAGTAGACATTGGAAGTGAAACAAAGTGACATCTTTTGTGTGTAGACTTAGATCAACATGGTTGGTCTTGAATCGAGAAGTTAAGTTGGTTGATAGCAAAGCGATCCAGGAGTCTCTTGAATAAAAATCAACGGAATGTGATAGAAAACAAAGCCAAGGAAAACGAGTGGCAGGCAATGGCTGCTTTTGTAGCAGGCTATTATGTAATCATATCCATAATCCAGACGTGGGCTTGGCGCAATCATGAACTTTTGATATCTTTACATCCACTATTTTTTCTTTGGATTAATTATAAAAAAAATACTTTATACAATTTTATAATTATAACATAAACTAAAAAATGTAGTAATTAAATTCTTCAATTTTTAATTTTTTTCAATTCTACTCGATATTAGTATTTCTATTAAGTTTGCTGATATGATTTGTCACGTGTTTTAAAAATTCTAAATACTTATACATATCAAACTTAATTAAATTTAATTAAATTATATCATTTAATTAAACTAAGTAATTAAACATAACTAATTTACGTCGTTTTGAGATTGAAATCTCTAAATTAAAGAATATGATATTAGGTTTAATGATTTTAAAGAAGCATCGAATAAATTACCTCAGTTGAAGAATGGGAAGAAGATCCAGACTCAGAGTTGTGGACAAAACAAATGAAAGGCTATGAATGAAGAGAAGGAAGAAGAATCAAGACCAGTATGTAACAACGGAGGAGTTGCTGGCAAAAAGAGAAGAGGAGGGTTTGAAGTTGTACAAAAGGTGCTTGATATGTGTGGACCATAGATAAGGGTGTTGACGAATCTGGAGAATCTAAATGTAGAAGAGAAAGTAAGGGAGAATGATGTCCTGATGTCTGAACTTCAGCATAATGTGAGATTAACTGTGGATTTGGCTGAACTTGTTATCCAAAAGATTGATAGAGATTTGAGAAATGAGAGGAAGATAACTGTCAGCTTGCAGAAGAAGGAACAGTTGGAAATAGAGGTTGGACGACAAAAAAAGCAATAATATGTAGGAATTCATGAGTATCTTGAGCCATATAGAGAAACAAAATTCTTTAGGAAGAATGACCTTGAATACACTTGCAAAGAATTTTACAGAATTATAGAACTACACTTGCAAAGCCATAAATGATGTAGTTTAGTTATGTTTAATCAATTAGATGAATTAAACAATTTAGTTTACTTAAATTTAATTAGTTAGTTTAATTAGATCTGACATGTATAAGTGTTCCTAATTTTTGAAACACGTAGTAAGTTATATCAGTAACTTAACAGAAATACTATTATCGAGTTATAATTAAAAAAAATTAAAAGTTTGAGTATTTAATTGTTACTTTTTAAAGTTCTTGTTATAATTATAAAATTGAACAAAATTTATTTTTTTTAATAATTAACCTCTTTTTTTTTGTCATACTTAAAAGTTTTATTTAATTAAAGACATTTTTCATTTTCCCAAACAAGCGAATTATGGGAAGAAAATCACATAATAGTATCAGTTAAGATTTAGTCATCTCACAACAAAAATTAGAACAGTTAAATGAGACTGGAACATATCGGAGTCGTTAAGAATCTCTTTGAACCATTTTTTCCCAGACTTCTTTTCGCTCTCATCAATGGCACGAATTCTACACTAAGCACTGAATCCTCAACAAATTTAATGGTGAAAATTCAATGCTCTACAATCTTCCAAACTCATTCTGAATTGGAAAAAAGATAGGAAGTCCATTTGCTGCTTGAAGTGTAAACTTAACATAATAGATTCTGCTATATATTCATACAAACTCTCATCGCAGATGGAGATGGCATCAACAGTATGTTTGAGCAGCGTTCATTCATAATCATCAGGTGTGGCAAAAGGGTATCTCAGATAGTAGTTTTTCACTTTGGAAGGATCTTTAGGTTTAGACCATGGATACTTCATTGATGGATCCCTCGGAAATTTCCTGAAGTTCAGAAATGGTGCCCATAGTATGATCCTACATCAGGATTATTTCATTAGATCCATGACTATGAGAAATTAAGAAGAAAAAAAAACTCCTAACTTACCCTGGAAAGAAAATGAAGACAAACATGAACTGCAAGTACATCTCAAACAGGTTTCTCTTGTACCACCTTATCCTTAGCCAGTTCATGATAATAGGCTGTCATATATGATATATCCAACCAACCAACATAAATTTCATGCCAAAACATTGTAATACAGAATAAAACATAAATTTCATTGCACTTACTGGCGTTACGATAAAGTAGAAAAAGGCAACAATCGCCAACTGAATCAGAACCCATATTAGATCTTCTTCATTGTTCACTCCAGTTACCGCTAACGCTGGCTGCTCAACCTATAATAGGAACATAACCTTAATCATCAACAATCAGAAATAAATAAGATATTTACAACTTACAGTAGCAAGCACTGCAGCAATCTGGACAGCCAGGTTGGTCTTGTTTGTATCATCGTGGTGTTCCACATGCTTTCGGTTTGTGCTTGCTACTTTCTGTTTGAAGTTGAGATTTTTTGAATGATAGAAAAGAGATGAGAAAGAAACCTTATCTAAGTGAAGCTTGGGTTTGAAGAATGAGTTGAAATTAGATGAGGAGTGGAGGGGAGAATTTGAAGAACGATGGGAAAGAGGTGGCAGAGGCTTGGGGAAGTTGGAGCAAAGAGAACAGGAATAATAGGTCATGTTAAGAGCTGCGGTGTCAGTGACGTTATCTTATCGGATGAACTCATAATAAGAAGCGAAAATGGCAGGCAAGTAAGAATGTATATAGTTCATTCATTCATTCAGGGCCACATAAACAAAACAGTTGTCACTTTCCCCTTGAAATATACACCCTATTCGACAGGGAGAGCATCTCTGTAAGATGATGAATTTGATTGATAGACACTGTTTTCCTTTTTTACTGTGTATCTCAAATTAACCCTCGTTCTTAAATCAGCACTCACCAGAAGAAAATGAAATAAAAATCACTCTCCTTCCTTCATATTGCTAAAAATATCAACTAATAAAGATTCAACAAAAACCTAAAAACATTGAGAAAGATCAACTCCATCCATCTCTACAACTAGAATTTCTGGTACAAACGAAAAACATTATCACCAATTTTACCCACTAAATATATGTAACACTGTAACGGCGGTCACACCCAAAAAACCATTCTTTTTCAACAATCCCAACAAGCTTCTCCTCCAAAACCTTCCATGTTCATCTGTTAGCCACAAAGATGTTGTCTTCAACAACCCCAACAAGCTTAAATCTGCACTCCGTTCCTCTGTACACCCACTTGCAAGTTTCTACTGTTTCAACCGCAAAACCCAGAAGGAGAAAACCAGCAGTCTCACTCTTTGTTACTGCTCTTTCCAGTGTAAATAGCTATAATCCCACCTTCAAGCTCAAGCCTTTCCCTCCTCGTTCTGTCCTCAAAAGGGTCAGCAGTGATGGTGGTGGCGGTGGTACTGCGGATGCCACTTCTCAACAAAAACCTGCTGTAATCTCTAAACCCTTATGTTATTTCTTTGCATTTATTGAAAATTTTTCTAATTGCTTGTTGGGGAGAAAATGGTGTTGTTGATGAAAAAGTTGAACTTCTCGTTAGAGTAGGAGAGCCCTAGCTATTATTAAAAATGGAATTTGTCATTAGGTGCGTGCGCATTATTGTCTGTAGTATAAGATTGAGTTGATTAAGTTTTTGATACTGAATCTGGGCAAATGCAACTTTAGTTGAATATAGAGTGGTGCTAAGCTGAAAATCAAAGCGATTGTCAGAATTGGTTCGTATTTCGTTTAGTAAAAATTGTTTGCTGCATCTTTACTAGGCAATGCTTGTGTTCTTTATGGAACTTTGAGAGATATTTTCATTGTTTTCTTATGCCAGTAAATTTTTTTCCTTTAAACTAATTTTCAGAATATCGAGGAAAGAAATCAAAACTCATCTGGTTTTGGGGATGGTTATGTGGGATTGTTTATTCGCATGCTTGGGCTTGACAACGATCCGCTTGATAGAGAACAGGCGATAGTGGCACTATGGAAATATTCTCTAGGAGGAAAGAAGTGTGTTGATAACATCATGCAGTTTCAGGGATGCATCAATCTGACCATAAGCCTTCTCAAGTCACAGTCAAACTCTACATGTGAGGCAGCTGCTGGCCTTTTGCGATCCATTTCCTCAATTGATCTATATAGAGATGTGGTAGCTGAAAGTGGGGCAATAGAAGAAATAACTGGTTTGCTTAGCCAATCTTCCCTGATTTCTGAGGTAAAGACCGAAAAATAAATTTGAAAATTTGTTCATTTTGATGGAACGATGAGTTTTACGATGAGTTTGGCTTTTTACACATTTTTCAGGTTAAGGAGCAAAGTATTTGTACTCTATGGAACTTGTCTGTAGATGAGAAGTTTAGAACAAAAATTGCAAACAGTGATGTCCTTCCCTTACTTATTAAATCCCTGGAAGATGAGGAAATTAGAGTCAAGGAAGCAGCTGGAGGGGTTTTAGCAAATTTGGCCTTGACTCACTCTAACCACAACATCATGGTTGAAGCAGGCGCTATCCCTAAGTTGGTGAGAATTTGTTCACATTCTAAGATAGGTTAGATAAGTTTTGAACTTGGAAATGCAAATCCAATTCATAATAGGTCATCTACATGATGAAATAGACATGCTTGTGTGCCAAAATGTTTTTCCCAATAAAACAAGTGGATTATTTGAGTGACTATGACTGCTTTCTTTGTTTAGATTCGACACGATTTCTTGACTTGGATCACGTTAAGAGATTGATCTATTTCCTTATTGTCCATAATTTCTTCATAGGGGCTCGGCTGATCCTACCTTAATCTGGATAATTGAAATTCCTGAACTGTGAGACACTGTTCTGTGTGTGACTATAAACAATTTGGGTGAAAGTAGGCTTAATAAAGTTTGAACTTTCCCACAAATAAGTCTCAACTCGTATATTTTCTCAATTTAGATAAAAAATGTTTAGCAAATATTTTTTTTTTCCTTGATATGAAGTGTTCATGGATGATAAAGTAAATGAATGATAAGCTTAACAAGAGACAATGGGGTATTTTAGTGCAACCAGACTGTTATCACATGGTCTGGGATGTGCCAGATCCCTTGACTTGAACATGACACCTGCATAATCAAACACCAATTTGTTGGGTTTCTCTGATATATGTTCAGTCTTAGTTTTAGAAAGCAGGATACATGATAAAAAAATAAACTTACATGATGAAAAAATAAACTTGAATTCCTTTTTCTTCTGGTCAAACAGATTAGGGCATCTTAATGAACTCCAAAGTTGTTTTCCTGAGGACAGCCAAGCTCACTTCAGTCAGTACCTTTAATAAGATTTCGCTAACGAAAAAGCTTTCAATGCTGCCCAATATCAATATCCTTTTTGTTTCCAAATCTTTTTTCAAATACACTTTTTTGATAATAAACTTACATGATGAAAAAATAAACTTGAATCCCTTTTGCTTCTGGTCAAAAAAATAAGGGCATCTTAATGAACTCTAAAGTTGTTTTCCTGAGGACAGCCAAGCTCACTTCAGTCAGTACCTTTAATACATCACGAACATTCTTGCTCTGCATTTTAAGTGTGACCTCAGTGGCTTAAGGGTTTAGTTTCTTGTTTTCATAATTCAATATTATGGAATTATTGTGTCATTTAGTCAGGAAGTCTGCATTTCTGTAGTACCTTGGCTGTCAAAATTCATGAACTGGAAGCATTTCATGGTTATTTTATGGCATCTTGAGTTGTGAATTCACTTTATATATCTGTTATAAAACCAAAGAACATGAAATCGCGCATTACATGCTTTTTGAACTTCCTAAAACTTTATTTATAGGCTTTAATTGGCAATAGTATTTGTTGACAAAGGGATGTTTGTTTGTTATAAATAGCAAGAAATTGTTTTATATAAAATACTGTTTCTCAAATTCTTTGTTGCTTTAGCAAAGATGATATGAGCATTCTCTCAAGTTGATTGGAAAACTTGAACTTGTACATGCTCTTTAATAGCTCCAGTTGAGAGACTGTCAATTAGGAAATGCTCTTTTTAGTTTTACCAACCTATCTCAATTTTTGTTGTCAATTGATGCTTTTTCTTACATATTAAGTAGTCTAATGTCACTTGACACTAAATGCAGGCAGTTTTCTTGAAAGCTGAAGTCGAAGAAGAATCTAAAATCATTAGGAAGGAAGCAAGAAATGCTCTTGTCGAATTTGCTAAGAATGAGTATTATAGGATACTTATCATAGAGGAGGGTCTTGTTCCTGTCCCTCTGATTGGTTCAGCTGCCTATAGGACCTTCAATCCTGCCTTGCATTCATGGCCTAATTTTCCAGATGGTACAAGGATTGAACGTACATCAAAAGGACCTTCAAGATTTGGTGCTTCCGAACTTCTCCTTGGTTTAAATGTTGATGATAATAGTGCAAATGTGGGGGAAGCCAAGATGAAAGCTATAATTGGAAGGTCTAAGCAACAATTTCTTGCTCGTTCTGGGGCTATTGAAGTGGAAGATGCAAAATCACCTCAAACTGAATCATCCACTAAACAACAATTTACACTTTTGCCATGGATTGATGGTGTAGCTAGATTGGTTTTGATTCTTGAACTTGAAGATGAGTCAGCCATATCAAGAGCTGCAGAGGCTATTGGTGATTCATCGATCAATGAACATATGAGGAATTCATTTAAGGAAGCTGGAGCTGTCAGCCATCTTGTTCGACTGCTAGACCATCATAATGATGCTATCAAACTTTCTGCTATTGTTGCTTTAGAGAGGTTGTCCATGAGGTACTGTTTTGTTTCAATGTCAATAAGTCTTTAGGTTCCAATATTACATAGAAACTACCCATTTATGTTTCAGTTATGTTGTTTAAGGCATGCAAATCACAGATTCAACATTTACCTGCACAGCAACGGTTGCAGTAGCAATTGCATGAGGTGTCATTGTTATGTGAAATCATATGGAGTACAATTTTGTTTGCTCCATAAATTTTGATTCCCTTTTTTATAGAATGTGGAATCCTTAACTTGTATATAGTGTACAAGATAATAATAAGTAGTGTACAAGATAATAATAAGTGTTTAGCTTCATCAGTTTGTACTTTGAGTGAAAGGTTGTTCAGAAAGGTGAAACTAGCGAAGCAATGTTGTCTTATTTCCTGTAGATAGATAGTTGGAGAGGATTACACACTTGTCTAATCATCTAGGAGGTTTATTTTGTTTCTCTATTGTCATATGGGCCATGTGTTGTGCACACTAATACACACAATTCAGCCCTCTGCTTTTGTATCCCAAAAATGTTATTTTCCTTCCAAAGCAATTTATTGATACTTGACTGCTTAACATGAGATATTGCTCTAAAATTTGCAGCACTCATATTTTTCGGATAATTGAAGCTGAAGGAATTGTGTCTCACTTGTGTAACATATTAAAAAACTCCGAGATCTCCGAAAGCATGAAGGAAAAGGTCATTCCTTTCTGTTCCTTAACCATTGATTCCTTTTATGCCTTTTCTTCCCGAGCTTAGATTATTCTAGGTTGCTATGTCCTGATAATTATTCCTGCAATACAGGCCTTGAATTTACTAGCTCGAATGTTAGACCCTAGTAAGGAAATGAAAGAAAAGGTTAGTCTGTTACTTCTCAAGCATATTATGAATCGAATGATTACCATAGACTTACTGGGTTTTGTGATGCATTTCAGTTTTATGATGAACCAGTTAATGGATCTAGGAAAGAATTGGATGCAGCAGGAGGTGGAGTCAGCCCAATTATAGATAATGCACAAATATTAAACTCAAATGAGAGGTTATCTTCATGATTTGATCTTGTTAATAACAGATTTCCACTATCACTGTTGACTAATTTTCACTCGTACATCTTTTCTTAACCACTGGAATGTTTATGCTGATGTTGATTGTCTGCTTTTCTTGCAAATGCATGTAGTCAAGTTGTTACAGACCCTGTTCTCATTGCTTCTCTTGTTGGCATAATGAAGAGTTCTTCTCCACATTTACAAAGGAATGCAGCTTCTATCCTTGAGTTTGTGGCAATTAGCAATGCAAGCATGGACGCAATCCTATCATCAAATATCGGTTCTGGCCTAGATGCTGTTTTTAATCAAAGAATGTTGAGTGGTACTGTTGCTGATTCTCTGAATTAACCTAAATAATGACATGCATTATCTTTTAAACTATGCAAAAGTTGAAAGAACTCTTGTTGAAGTTTGGATTAGTGTTGAATCAGGCTTTTATCTTTTGATATTTTTGAGTCATGAAATTAGTTTTATGCTTGAGTAGCAATGATAGTTGATGTTATTCTAAAGCTTTTGTAACTCAGGAAAAACAGCTAATAACTTGTTTTCCAATTACCATGTTTGGCTGGAAAGCAAAGTTCTTGGGTTAGAACTTCTACAAAGGTTTGTTTTCAGTGCCTAAATAATCATGTATTTGAACTTGCAAGATGACAAATTTTGGTTATGATTTTATTCAGTTCTTTGATCATTTGTTTTCAACATACTTTATTGAATTATTATATTGCAATTATAATTTTTGATATCTTATATATTTTGTGCTCTTGATGTATGGCAGAAATGGATTCTGATTTCAATATACAGCACCCAGAATTATATGCTCTGCAAACTGAAGAAGCTGGTCTTGCAGTATCTGCAGCATCACGGTTACTCACAAAACTTCTTGATTTTGAGCAGTTTTGCAATGCTATAGACTCTTCTTATTTCAGCACACTACTCCGACAAATCCTAAAATCGAGCATCCCTCTTCATTACAAAGATTGGGTGGCTGCTTGCCTGGTCAAACTTGGCTCCTATAGTTCTAATGTAGAATCTGAGAGTCCCATCAACATGGAAGTAATTCTTTATGAGACAATCCCAAGATTGATAGAGCAGATCAAATCTTTCTCTATTGAAGCACAGGAAACTGCAGTTGTAGAACTCAGCAGAATAATTTCAGAGGGAGTGGTAGATGCAACTACCACTGTTGCTTCTGAGGGTGCAATATATCCTTTGGTTAGACTAGTAGAAGGAGGGAGTGAGAGGGCTGTCGAAGCTGCCCTGTCGGTACTATATAATTTGAGCATGGACAACGAAAATCATTCAGCCATTTTAGCTGCTGGAGCCGTGCCAGTGTTGAGGAGAATCATACTATCAGAGAAGCCACAGTGGAAGCGAGCATTGCACTTACTGAGAACACTACCTACATGATGAGATAAAGCTGAGCTTGGTGCAAGTATTGGCTCCATAAGGAATATTTCTGCCTTTGGAAGCCTGCACTTTCTTGTACAGGAAAGTGGCTCAAGAGTTCTTAATTACCGACATTGAGAAAATTTTTGGTTGTGCGTATAGGATGGACAGTGATAATCTTTGTCCACTTTGTAGAGCCTATTTTGCAGTAGATGTATTCACAGGGAAAAGACATGTTCTGATGGCCTGGTATTGACAAGGCCCGGAACAAGTAGTTGGCCAGAAACTAAGCAAATAGCTGCATTCCTTGTCTTGCATCACAAGGCCTTATCATCATGTCATACATAAATACATGCTTGAATGTTTATTCTTGCTTTTTGTTAATATTTCCACGCCTGTTATGCAAAAGGTCTTATTTTCATAATTCAGCTACTTTTAAAAAATTTAGAGTAAAAGACTTACACCATTCTTATAGTTTAAGTAATCTTTAAAAACTCTATTTTAAAAACATTTTCGAAAAAATTATCATTTAGCTTTCGGTTTATTTGAACAAAAATTTTCTCTTAAAATTAGGTTAAGTATGAACATTAGACTTAAATTAACAAAATGTTACTAATAAATTAATTTATCTCTTAAACTTATATTTAAATTAATTAAATTTGAATTAAATAAATAATTTAATATAATTATAATATATTATTAATTTGAGCTTAAAAGTTAAATTGAACCGTAAACGGAAATGTAAAAGAAGTGATTTTTTTTTGAAAAACTAAAAATTAAAAGGGAATTTTTCAAGAACTTTAAAGATTTGGGAGTATTTTAAAGATTTCTTAAACTATATAAGAAATCTTTATAGTTTTCTTATATGGAAAACTCAAAGTGCTTGTTGTCTATGGAAACCTTATCCATTTGGATAGAGTCTAGAACAATTCTTGTACATAACTGAGAAAAACAACCTATCCTAACTCAGTGCCAAAGCAAACCTCACCAGTCGTTAGCACAATTCCAACTTTGAGCATGTCACTAGGGCTGGCAGTTATCGTGTTTTTAAGGTCAACATTGATGCTTGGAATTCAATTTCTTTTTTCATCAAATCAGTCTTAAACTTTTGAAACACCACCTTCAAACCCCTAATAGTGAACCAACCATTTTCAATGAAAGAACCTTATTTAAAATTTATTGAAAGGAAAATGTGTATTACCAAATATTATCACCAGTATTAAATGGTCAAAAAATAATTTTTCTCCAAATCAAAGTCATTCTCAGTTGATTTCGAGGGAAAATATTACTCTTCAACTGACATAATCATCTTTGATCTTGATTCCATATGAAGAAGTCTGTAAGAGGTAAGAACTCCAACTACTAGTTTATCATGAGTAGGTGTTTTTTCATGTAATGGTATATAAAATGAGGATTGTACATAATTTGAACAGTATAGGTTTGTTTATCAGTTTTTTCCTTCCCTTTAAGCAATAACATATGTAGTAGTGAGTTTCGTAATTTGACAATCGATTATGACATTAAGGATAGTTTAAATGATTATTACTGTTATACTAAATAATATCGGTATTTAAACACTAAATGTTTAATGTTGTTTATTAATTATGTATGTCTAAAAATTGGATGGTAGTTAGGGATTCATCAATATCAACACGAAGGAGTGATAGTAGAAGACAAATGAGTGCAAATAAATATTTTTTTGATGTGGAAGGAGGAGTTCATTGATACTTTATAGATTACCAAAAATTCTAGTAGAAGATTTGATGATTATTGGAAACATAAAATATGTCATAAGAGGTAATTTATTAATGTGTTTAAATTAATATTGAAATATTATATTTATTGTTGCAGGAAGGGTTCTGTTTATTCTTTCTTTGGTATGATAAAAATACGACATAAAAGGTGAAACTTATTATTAACTCCCTATAAATTAAGAACGATAAGATGAATGAAGAGATAAAGACATCGCATTATAAAATCAATGTGTTGGAAAGAAAATCAAATAGAGTTTTTCAAAAATAATTTAGAATAAAAGAGAAAAATAGCCAAAGTGGAAGGGGAGTTATTCAAATTAAAGGGGATGTTGAAAGTTACTATTGGTGAAGTAGAAAAATTGTGAAAATTTTACAATTTACTACATGTGATTAATATGTATGATTTATATCTTAGTGTTATTTGCATTTGTTGTAGACAAGTTTTATAACAAGTTTCTGATATGAGCTGTAAAAAAGTTAGTCAAACCAAAAATCAAATGGTATACATTATTATCATTGAATGTTAACTTGTTCTAGTTATCAATTAAATATTCATGGTTCGATTACAAGTTTTAGCCTTTTGTTTATACTAATTTACCCAGATTAAACACTATGTGTGAGATGGGGAAATTTACACTAGCATTTATAAAACAAATATGCCTATAATAGTGAAGGAATTGCACTAACATTAGTGACAATAATGACTTATCCAAAAAACTTAACCCAAATTGCCTAAAATTGCAATATCTTTAATTACATTTATAGGAAGAAAAGAAATAATATCATCATAGATGCTTAAAAATAAAGGCAAAAGATTTTCAATATATATGCCCCTAACTTTGGGATTACTTGTCTCCTCTTTTTAGGATTGATGGATGGTATAGTAACATAATTTACTTTTGCATGATTAGTCATATTTGATATAGGAGTCAATATTTGAATTGAATGTCCTTCCTATAAAAGAATTACAAGTTGGTGTACATGATTATGTTCTGTATTGATTATTAGTTAAAGTTATAAAATATAAAATATTATATTACATAGATTGTTTCATTATACTCTATAATTTGAAGGCCTTGAAACCTTTCCTCTTCCTTTACCTCTTCTGCCACCTCTCTCTTTTGCATTCAATCTACCACTAACTTGTTATTTTTTATTTTCATTTAAATTTTGAGTTGTTAATTGTTGATTTGTGATATTTTACCTTTGCCTCTTACTTTTCCCCTACTTCTTACTTTGCATGTGTCTCAGCCTCTCCATACAAATAGTTCATTTTTAATTTCTTGAACTAGTTGGCTTTAATGGGTGATTGATCCTATACTTGTCAGCTTCAGTTTTTTGTTTCCTTATGTGTTGGCTTTATTAAGTATTTTAAACAATGTCTTTTTTGTTAATTATTAGTTAATAATTGATATATTGAGGGAAACTTTTAATAATTCAAAATTCATAATTAAAACTATACAACAGACCTTGTGTTTTCACCTTCTTTTATTATGCCCTTAAATGTCGTACTTAATAAATCTCATAATCCTTATATACCTAGCCATCTTTCTTATATTTGGTTGTTCAAATATTTCTTTTTTTTCCTTACACCAAGCATCCTCTTTACTATGGGATCTTCTATAAGTTCACATAATGACTAAAATCTTTCACCATCTAAAATTTGAAGGGAGTACTCATGGGCTGATATAAATTGTTTCTTATTAAAAATTTTGTCAATATAGTCAATTGGGTTCAATTTACTATTGGAAATTATATTTATGTCAGTCCTAAGTTGTATATGTATAAGTATCATATAGCTACTTCACACAAAATCTGTTTGATCCATGCTCTACTTTATATCCATCAACCTCATTCGAATCAATATAGTAATTAAAGCTCTTTTGCTTGCTCTCTTCCTACTTAGTTGTGATCATAAGAGAAAAGTTGTGATACCATTATGAAGAAAAAGTCCTTTGTTTATGTAACTATTCATCATCATTTTGTAATATTTTCCAACATGCTAATGATTGACTTCATTCTTCTAAAATCTAATTAGTGGTGTTTAACAAATGTTGTTTTCAATGCAATCACTTTTAGTGTTAGCTAAAATATGCCTCTATAACCCTTCTGGATATTCCAATAATGCCTTCATACATCCCGTTCAAATATCTTTCAACTTTTAAAATTGATATAGCAACATTCTAAAACCAGATTTTAAAGTCATCAGGTCTCTAATCAACTCTCTAGTTAGCATAGATGTGCCTAGCACACATCTTGTATTCTACTTCAGGTAGTAATTACTTAATAGCATTCACAAGTCTTTGTTAACACATCCATTCAGTAGAGAAGAAAATGAATTAAAGATAAATAGAAAAATGAACATAAATTAAACACAATATATAGACACATGATCACCACATGTGTTTAGCCCTCCAATTGTTAAATGCATATACACTATATATTTTAATACACTACATATTTAATTTACTATAAATATATCTAAAATACATAGTTTGTAGATCATTACATACACTTAATAATTTATTCAATACCTAGTCATGCTAATACTAATTAGATCAAACTCCTCACTTGACTATGAATTAAATACATAGTTTGTAGATCATTGCTTGCACCCAATAATTTGTTTAATACCTGGTTATGTTAATACTAATTGGATAAAGTTCATCACTTGATTAAGAATCATTAGTTCATCAAATAACTTATCTAGAGTACATAATTTAATGATTTACTTAATAAACAGGGTGGAACCATCTATGTTTGAAAATTAGGGTGAATTTTTTCCCTATCCCCACCTACTTCTCATTGGCTTCCCATCCTCCAACCACTGAAACTATGGCTTCCTGCTACCTCTTATCACCTCCGTCTTACCTAACTCCCTTGTCTGTTGCTCTAGGTCTATTCTCACTTTCTTTGTCTCGTTTTTTGTCATCTTACTCTTGTTTTATTCCATATGAGCTATTGTCTTAAACCCTACCTAACCTAGTGCTTCTTACTAGTTCTCCTACTCATTCCTTCTCTTACCCCAACTACGAAACTCTTTTTCCCTCTTGCCATCTATTTTGGTTTGTTCACATCTGGTTATAACTCGTGGTGAACTTGTAGCTTTTTTGCTACCTGTTCTAAAGCTCCCCCCGAGACCTAGTGCACTCTAGTTCTTTAGCTTATAACCCTTCCTACACACTTTTGTAATTTCAATAACTTTTTTTTCCTTGCACCTTATGTAGATCTGGTTTCTAGCTCCTATTCACCTTAGTTACTTACTTTTTCCCTTATTACTTTCGCTTCCATTTATGGAAAAGGGCACTAACTGGACCCTTTACTTAGTTTCCATCTTTCTTTTTTAAGTTAGCTCTCTATCCAGCCCATCTAGTCATGCAAAGTTAGGAGCTCTCGTTCCCACCTCTAGTGCAAGCTCCTCTTCACCCAAGTTGCTTTACTATCCAGTCCATCTAGTCATGCAAAGTTAAGAGCTCTCATTCCCACCTCTAGTGCAAGCTCTTTCCCAACTAAGCTTTTTTTATTAATTCAACTTTAGATTCTACAAGAAAAACATGGAGCCAAGTTCTTACCGATACAGTTGGTTCTTCATCACTTTAATACTTCCCTTCTTCAACTCGAAATGGCCAACCTATAATGGAGCTTCCACTGTACATTTTAAAGGAAGGTGCAGTTAAATGGTCTAACTCTCTTGTTGGGTTCTTTATGGATAAATGACCAACTTTCCTGTTAGTTAATGCATGACGACACAAGTTACGAAAAAGCTTTAAATTATTAGAGATTCTCATCTTAGAAGGGAGTCATTCATCTTTAAATTCTCCATGGAAGCTGAGGCATAAAAGGTATTGGATAATGGTCTAGCACATCTATGATTGTCCTATTTCCTCCATAAATGGTAGCCTAGACATCATTCATTTTATTTGGAAAACAAGAAGATACCACTATGGATCAACCTTCACAATGTCCCATTGGAGTACCAAACAACAAATAGATTGAGCTACACTATAACCTTTGTAGAAAAGCCTATAGTTATGCAGGAGTTGATTGTTACATTGAGAAAGATTAGTTATGTTTAATTGTGGTTTTTGACTAACATTAACCAAGATTTACCATAAGTAATTCCACTTATGCATATGGATGAAAATGGGAAACTTGTTACATATGTTACCTTAGTGACCTATCATTAAAGGCCTAACCTCACCATCAAGGCAAGGAGTAGAGACCTATTGGTAAGCTATTTAAAATAGGTTATTATGATGAATTGGAGGCCACAAATTTGAGTTTGGAAGAATCAAAAGTGCTTAAGAGAGAAAAGAGTTCAAACTATCCTTGGAGGGTGAAATGAGATCAAGAGCAAACAATAGAGAAGAGACATAAGAAGAAGCTAGAACACTACAAGATCAGGTTGAAATACAAACAGATAATGCATATATGGCTAGTTTAGTTTGTTATCTATGCATGAACAAGCTAACATATATGCAGGGCCTCGCAAATTTGATCAAAGTATTCTTTTAAGCCAAACTTAGCTCAAGTCTCTATAGGATACTTTATTCCAATTGTTATGATGAAGTCTAGCGGGAAGAATAATAGCCCTAGATCCAGATCTGCCATCAAATGACAATATTATGTTGGAATGTCTGAGGGCTCAATAGTGTTAGGAAGCAACTATTGCTCAAGGATGTTGTCTTATCAATAGAACACTCTTTAATGGGTCTTGTAGATACCAAGCTCAATAAGGAAGGACTTAAGTAGCATGTTTTTTTTAATATCACTTAGACTATCCTATTCAATCATATGGCACATCACTATGGAAAATTGTGATTGCATATAATCTAAGGAAAATAAGGGTACTAAATAGCTCCATGAATAATCATTTAGTATATGGAGCTACATATTTTGAAAACTAATGTGATGATATAAGTCTCTTTTTATCTACACTTCTAATTTCACCTATCAGAGGTCTATTTTATGGAGGAAAATGTAGGAAATCCACTCAACTACTTAGCTCCTATGGTTTTTAATGGGTGACTTCAATAGTCTTTAAAAAGTTGATGGTAATGCGAGCATCAGGAACTTCACTAAGTATCTAGCCACCTCTGTTTCTAACATTAAGGTGAATGATCTCAAATTTGAGGGTAATTACTTTACCTAGAGTAATAAGTGGCAACATCTATAGTTTCTGAGAAAGAAACTTGACTATGCTATGATTAACTCTAATTGGCTCTCAAGCTTCCCTAACATTAAGGTAGAATTTGGTAACCCTCAATTTTTTGATCACTCACCAATTACTGTAAGTAAATTGAATTTTAGGGTGAAGGTTAACTCTCCTTTTAGATTTAATAATTATCAAGCTAATGATCATGTATTTTATAATGCTATACTAAAAGGCCTCAATATAATGTGTATCAAACACATTAAAAATTAAAGCTTAAATCTACACCACTAAACTTATAGCAACAGTGAGAAAGGATCACGTCTACAGAGAGTGCATGACTAATTTTTATGATGAACTAATCAACGCAATAAGATGGGAGAGAGTTTGGAATAATTTAATTAATATAGTTAAATAAAACTAAACTACAAGAAAAAAATTAAATTTAACAAATCAAATTCACAAAGTGTAATCAATAGGTTTAAGCCCACTACTCCGTTCAATCTTAACCCTCAACATACATAATCAAGAGCAATATTGTTTTCATCCCTCTCCTTGAAATTATTAACCTTGGATTAACAATAAGCTCTGTTAACTCTAATTTTCCCTTAAATCATAACTAACTAAAAAAGTTTTAAATTTAGATCTAATTATTGAAAAACCTAGAATAGGCTCTCTAAATTTAGTGCGAAAACAACATTAAGAATCAAGGAAGCAACTTAATCCAAGCAATAATGATAAAAACTCATATTATTTCACTATGATATGTTAACCCTAATGATGCACGATCATTAGTTTGTCACACACGAATCAGATTAACAATAATTATGCATTGCAATCATAATTTTGGTAGTAAATCTACACATGAATGATCTAACAAACCTTAACTAAATTGATCATACATAAATCATTAACAATAAATGCAAAATAATATAATCAATTTCAAACGAGAGATACGAACAATGTTATTGGAATTGAGTAATGCACAAACATGTTATTAGGCTTCAAAATTCCCTTGAACTAGAGGAAAGAGAATCAGTCACTCATAGCCCTTCTAAGCATACGTCCAAAGGGAGAAAGAAGCTTAGATGAATGTATATTTATCCTCTTCTATATCCCCTTTAATTAGCCTTCATAACTACCTTTTATACTACATAACTAGGGTTTTTAGAGTGGACATAGTCGTGCACATGGTCTTGCTTCAATTCTTCAAAAATCATATAGACAGACAATCCTAAAGAGTTACGTAGGCAATGGACACGATCATGTAAGTGACTTAAACAGGCATGTCCATCATCACATAGGCAAAACAACATCTTTAAAGCCATACATGCTCACAGAAACTTATATGGTCCCTCACACGGTCATCTAAATGACTTACACAGGTGTGTCCTTCTTTAAAATGGATATGTTCCTCTAAAATAATCAATTTTCTATTCCAATCATGTCCTAATTCATCTCCTTTTGATCCAAGTAGGCAAATATGACCAAAAAATAGTAAAACTTCCCAAAATTGTGAATTTAGCTCTTTTTGTTGCAACTTATACCTAAAGCCAAATAAGCATCTTAGATGCAAAATAAACATTAATCACTAAGCATTAAGGAATAAACAAATAATCAATTAAGCACTTATCACAATGTTTCTATTTATGGTTCTCCTTCTTACATTTGTAATGAGAAGCTCAAATGCATCAAGAGGGATCTTAAGTCACTTAATTAGTCTAGATATATTAACACATTTAAAGTTGCTACAAGTTCTAAGGATTAATTTGACAGAGATTAACAATTATTATATATGGATCCTACAAATATAGTACTTTAGGATGATGAGAAGAGAGCCATAAATGAATATGCTAAAGCTTTGAAAGTCTAATACTCTATTTTGAAGCAAAGATCAATGGTATAGTGATTATAAGATAGGGATAAGAATACACATCCTTTTTTCATAGGACTTTACTTGTTATAAATAACTTGAATAGAGTCACCTCTCTACAAGAAGAAGATGGAATAATAGCATCTTTATAAACAAAATTATTAGACATTGCTTTCCATTATTTCTTTTAAGCTCTTAGATTTGCTAATTAGATAAGTTCCTCAAAGTCTCTACTAAATTCTTTCATTTACGACAAAATCTCCAATTAATGTGTAGTCTATTTGGAAGCTCTGTTTACCCCAGCAGATGTTGAGAGGGCAGTGTTTGGTTTAAAACCTAATAAAGTTCCCAGACCTTATGACTTTAATGGATTGTTCTTCCAAGTCTCAGAATCATATAAAGGTTATTGTTATAGATGTATGTCTAAGCTTCTTTCATCGAGGTCACATGTTGATAGAATTAAATAAAACCTTTGTTAGCCTTATTCCCAAACCTTGTCTCATTCGGGGAATTCAGGCTAATCTCATGCTGCAATTTCAACTATAAGATAATCTCTAAGTTGCTTGCTACAAGATTAAAGAATGCTATCAAACCATTAATCAATGAGACACAAACTGCTTACATCAAAGGTATAGGCATAGACATAATGTTGGTTCAGGTACTTTTCAAGAATTATAAAAGGAAAGGTCTCCTAAGAACTATGCAATCAAGTTAGATTTTAGAAAGGCCTTTGATTTTATTGATTAATCGTTCCTAATTCATAACCTATAGGCTTTTGGCTTTCCTGTAAGGAATGTTAGATCGATGCATCAATTTATTACTACTGTGCCTTATTGCATCTTGATAAGCAACTTTCTTACTAAACTGATCAAGGGTGCTAATGGCATTAGGCAAGGGGACCCTCAATTCCCTAACATTTTTGCCATTTGTATGGAAGTTCTCTATAGGTTTATCAAACATTGTATCAGTTTATAAACAAACTTCTAGTTTTATAGCAAATGCAGGGAGTTAAGTATTCACTTCTTAGCCTTTACTAATGACTCATACTCAGTTAAGGCACTAATGAATGCCTCAGAGACTTTTAAAAACATTTTAAGTTTGTCTATAGACAAGGAGAAAAGCTGTTTATTTTTTTCTTCATTAATGCTCATATCGCAAACTAGCTCTCTTCCTTTACTGGTTTAAAAGAAAATGATCTCTCATTTACTTATTTGGGAATTCCTATCTCGCTTAAGTGGCCTTCATTTATTGAATTCCTTCCTTTAATTACTAAGGTGAAGAGAAGAATAGACAATTAGTGCAACAAAGCATTATCATTTATAAGTAGAGATAAATTAACTAATGTTGTGTTCAATTCTTTGCATATTAACTTGGCTGCTCACATAACACTTTCATCTTCTCTAATCAAGTCCATAGAAAGGATCCTAAGGAACTTTATATAGGCTAGCAACTATGATTCCTCTTACATAGCTATCATAGCTTGGAAAATAGTTCATATGCTAAGGAAGGAGGGTGGCCTAAGAGTGATCCTTTTAAAGTTAACAAAAAGAGTTCTTCTTATTAAGAGGATTTTGATATTGTTAAGTGATAAGGAATCTTTCTGGGTTAGGCAGATGCATTCTTATCATTTGAATCAATTGAATTTTTGGGCTTATCAACCTAAGCAAGATTTTTCATAGATATTGATTCATTTTTTGAGACTAAAAACCTAGGTGAGGGACTCGTTCAAAGTTAGATTAGATGACAGATTCAACTCTAGATTATGGACTGATTTGTGGAGTGACTTGGGACTAATAATTGGACAAGATGGGATTTTTCATTTAAGGACTCTCATTAGTACGCATACTATAGTCAAGCATGTAATTGTGGATAATGACTTTAATCTTGATCAACAGACTATAAGAAGCTTGACAATGCTGTTACAAGGGAAATTGAGAGCCTCTTCTTTAGGTGATTACGTAGTATAGGACAAAAACTCTTTTGAGTTATTCCAAAATAAATCGTGTAAGGATGCCTTAAGAGATAGAAATAAGATAATTACCTAGTACAAACTCATATGGTACCCCTAAGCTATTCAAAAAACAAGATTTATTTTTTGTTTAGCAATTAATGGGAGGCTATCAACTAAAGATTGGTTAACTGGTTCCATCTCTACCACAAATTATGTTATATGCCACTTCTTAATTGAGACATATGATCCTTTGTTCTTTGGTTGTGAGTTAATAGGATGTCTATAGAGGAGATTCCTTAACATTTTCTCCTCAACATATTTAGCCTCATACTAGAGGGGAATTGTTGACTGGATGTTGCTAAGGACCTCTTTAAGCGCTTGTTTGATGGGTTATATAAAATTTGGAAGGAAAGAAACAAGCAATATTTAAGCATCAATCCAAACAACAAGAAACACTTTACCAAGAGATCCTTTACTAGAAAAGAATATACAATATGTTGCTTTTAGGGATGGCAACGGGCCGGGCTGGGCTAGGCTTGCGCCTGGCCCGGCCTAGCCCGTGCCATGGGCTGACCGGCCCGCAGTCAACCCGTGGCCCACGTGGGCCGGTAGCTTCCTGTGGGCCACAAGGCTGGCCGGGCCAGTCGACTTTATTTTTTAAAAAAATTGCTAAAATGACGTCATTTTATGCGTTGAGGGCAGGCCACGAGCTGGGCCAGGCCGGGCCGCGATCGCCACGTCTAGTTGCTTTATCATCATTCTAGAGTAGACTAGGTAGCTCAATATGGATCTCCTAAAGCAGATTTGTGTACAAGTTGTAAGAGTGACTATCCTTTGATTGATGGGAACCAATTATGTCACTTATTGAATTTTTAATACAATTTATTTAATTAAAAAAATTATTCAATACATACCGGAAAGTAATAATTGTGAATTCCACCTTCATAAAAAAACGAAATAATGTTTCTATGTAATATGCTTGATCATGTTTTAGTGATATATGTCTATATATATATATATATGGGGTTAGTCATTGGGTGTTTAAATTTCATGTTTCATTTGAGCAGAGCATAGGAAGTCAAAGGAGCTGTGGCAGAATTCTTAGGGTCTGATGGAGGAACAAAATAGAGATTAAGCTGCAAGAGACTGCAGATTGGCTTATTGATAAAACCGACCAACAATTTTGCTCCTCTGGTACTTACACTTCTATTAGTCTTGTCAGTTGTTATCAAATAGCGCTTCCTTTTCATTTCTGTACATTGAGAACTTGTGCTTTGTTTCCAAGCTATTATTTTCGATTGTAAAACTATGTGTTAATTCTTAACTGTTAATGGATCACGACGTTATATTACCAACAGCTTAACTGCAAAAGGGTGTTGAGAGCCTTGCACTGACATAGAGAAAGCCCATAGCTTCACTTGGACAGCTTTTGAATATATTGGTACCTTTTCACGTATTATTGGCAATGGGATACTATGTCCCTCAACTGGCAGTTTAACGAGCTATATCTTGCAATCCACAATTGGCTTTGAGTTTTATATGTAACTGGAAATAATGTTTTGATCCAATAGGAACTCGTAGTCCTCTCCTTCCACATAAAACCTCACAATTGGTTGGCATGCTTCTAGCTACATTAGCAGAAGATGTCAAATCCGAGTTTTAGAGTTTTCCTTTAGTCCAGGAAGAATGTTTTAGTTTCAAAAGCCCATTAGTTCTTAAGTTGGTGCGTCATACTCTCGTTTATTTTATTTTATTTGGCCAGGAAATAATTAATACATAACTCCGCTACTTTGGCTGGCGGCATGACATGATCAGCTATGACTGCTCAGCATCTCCAAATTTATAAATAATATTAAATACCTATCTAGAAAATATAAGGACAAGGAAAGGAACAAAATAAACAGTCAAATGCTGTCTGATTACCTGTTTCGACTTCCTCGTATAAAATAAATTGAACCTCATCTCATGCCCCCCCTTTTTTTTTTTAAATAAATTTTGTATTATCAATAGATAAAATTACTGCAACATTATAATGAGTTCAAGGCAAATACTGTACAGCCTAATATATTACAAAGAAAATTAGCAATTAATGATAGCATGATAATCGACGCTATAGATTCCATCTACGTGTTTCGTATTTGGGTAGAGATTGCACTGTAATTTTTTGCAATTAACGCAGCTCTGATCCTGCTAATGATCTTATCTACAAGCTGATATTTATCCTTTTCAATATTAATAAATATACGAGAGTTTCATTCCTTCCAAAGGGAGTAGATGGTAGTGGTGAAAGTAGCCTTATAGAGAAAGGCATTAGACATACCTTTTCTGGAGTTACGGATTGCCCAAGCCAACGACTGTTCCCAAGTATAAGGATATCTGTTACTTCGAATCATGTGCAAAATTCTACTCCAGACAACTTTTGAGTATCTACAAAGAAAAAAGAGATGACCTCTATCCTGAGTTTCTATTTTACATAAAACACAAGTGGTATCTATAGTGTTGTACCATTGACTCTTAATGCTAAGTTTGTTTTTAATCTCGAGCCAAGATATAAAATAGGCTTTGGACAGAATGACATTTTGCCACACAAAAGAAGACCAAGGTACTTCAAGTAATCTCCTTTTAAAAATCTGATGGCAAGATTTATTGGAGAACTTATCACTCAGATCTAGAGACCAAATGACAGAGTCATTCATCTGCTCATTATTTATACAAGGAAAATGTTGAGCTAAAGTATCAAAGCCTCGATAATTCCCTCTCCATTGATCATTGAAGATCAAATATGAAATCTTAACATTAAGAGGAATTCTGTTTCTCAAGCGCTGAGCATGAGGATTGAGAATAAGGAGACTCATATCCATCTAATTATCATACCAAAGTCAAGTTCTTTCTCCATTGCGAATCTTGTGCTTGACAAGAATCCAAGAAAACTCCAAGAAATCTCTTGCCCCGTTTTGCTTTCATGATTACGGTGGGTCAAGCATTGCTTTGATTCACGGAAGTTGCAATAATTTCAAAATGGTATCTACTGACTTTAGCTCAAATCCCAAATGAAATTTGTGTTTTGTCAAAGAACATATCATATGTAATGTGCACCAGCTCCGGTGTTGACAAGGCGACAATAGCAAAGTAGGGGGTTTTTATGCAAGGTTTTAACTTATTCCTGTAACTTCCGTCATCATTATCAACTTGCGACAGTAAACTCTATCAAGTGAAACTATTTGTATTTCTCGAGCTTACAGGATCATCATTTCTTTAAAGTGATTTCAACCATCTAATAAAGGGTCTCAATTATCAAAACATAAGAGGAAAGAAGACAATCAAATACGACTTAACTTTTTTGCAGCAGCAATAAGCCAACGAGATTTTGTAGTATGATTACGATATTGTCCTCTTTCAAAATTGGATTTTGGATTTCAAGTTTTGTATATGTTCTAATTTATTGAAAGAATAACAAATTTAAGGATTCAGAATTTGCTTTGAAAAAGGTTACTTTCCCGACTGTAAGCTCTCACCTTCTAATGTTGGTTTGTTTCAATTTTATACAATGAACTGGATAATTAGATAATAATTAGTGATTCAAATGTTGATATAATTAATTTGTCTTGAGATTTTTTATTTTGCATCATCAATTATATTTGATTTCAGGAAAATGGTGAATTAGGAATTCTTTAATGAAAGATTCTTTAATCCTATAAAGGTTTAGAATGCCATTTTTATTACCAATGAGTCTTTTTGATTAATTTCATATAAGGTAAAAATTAATGAAAAAGTCACCTCAAAGTTAATATAGTATTTAATTGACAAAACTGTGAAATGATTAAAAGTTTTGTCAATTTAATTCTAATAATTTTGAAATATTACGATTCTTTTTTAACGCTCTCAAACATTAGACTGAATTAAATTTTAGTACAATTTTAGTCTTATATGTTATTATATTTATACATATATTATTTGCTTTACACATGACAAGTCAATTATATCTTAAATAGAAGGCATTTTTATTAAAAAAAGATTATAATTGTTTTTGCTCTTAATTAAAGATGACAATTAGTCAAGTTGAGCCGAGATGGGTTAGAAATGAGTCTAATCTAACCCAATTCTTATTGTAAGCCTCGCATCCTAAGCCTAATTTGAACCACACCAAAATCAAATCATTTTGGTATAATTAAAGGAAATTAATTGATAGTTTTATGGACAATTTTGAACAAAGTTGTAAATACCATACAAGAGTTCATACCAGTTTTGGTAGTGCTATGGTACCAGAAACCGTTTCGAATAATTTTTAGATTACAAAATAATCACTCAATTTTATATAATTAAAATTTAGTTTCTTATTGTAAATTTATTTTTTAAAAGGTATAACTCATTTGATGTTCTTATAAGGAACTTAACAATAACAATAACTTAAATAATCAAATTAAATTAATTTTTTATTTTTATTAATAGTTAATATTAAATAGGCAAATATTTTTTATTTATCTAATAATTAAATTGAATTATAAAATAGAAAATATTAATAAATTAAAAAATAAATATTCAAATAAAATATTTTTATTAAATTATAAAATAAAATTAGAAAATTAAAAATAAGGGTAAGTCTTCAATAATTACGATTCTATTTTATTCTATTTGTATAATATATTTAAATTAAATCTACATGTCTTTTCTGCATACTTAAAATAGATATGTTGACAGATAAATATGAAATTTTTGAAAAATAAATTAAGTAAATATTATGTTGAATCAAAAGAGGTTCTAATTGATATTACAATGATAATAAAATAGAAGTACTAGTACTGAGTTTACTATTTTGATGGAAGTAATATAAAAACAAGGTGTAACTATAACTCAAAAAGATAGTTCATGAAGATGATAAAGAAAAGTTGAAGTGTACAACCTTTTAAGTGAAGTACAAGTCAAGAACAAAAGAAGATCAAAGTATATCGAGGCCATTCTATATTTTGTAATATTAATTATGATCTTATTTAGTCACTTTGTGGATCTTAAAGGCTCTCCATGCATAAACATTTCATCTTACCATATTCCATGAGTCTCTTTTCTATTAAAAAGTATTAAAGCTTTTATTTTTTTAAAGAAAAGTCTTTTGATCTTTCAAACACTCTTTTAGGAGAATATTTTTGGGAGTTATTTTTAATTATAATTTTATTAAATAAACAAAATTTGAGCATTTGAAGTTATTTAAATTATATTTTTAAGGGGGATTGGTCAATTAATATAAGTTAGTGGTCAACCAATGCATGCTAAGTGTGTAACTGGAGTGTTTATTAACATATTGATCAACCAATATGGCGATATAATCAACCTATATCCCTCTAGGAAATCCATTAGTCAACCAATATAGCCTAATGGTTAACTAATATGCATCAACTAGTTGATTATATGCATTGAATACACGTTAATTGATTAATATGATCTAGTAAGGGATCCCAAAATTCTATAATATATGTTTTCTCATCAATTCTTGCATCAAAAAGTAAATGGGTGTTTTATACACATTTCTAAGTATTTATCAAGCATTTAAGCATTCATTATCTCATATTTGAGTGAGTGAGTTATTTTGATATTATCAAAGTGATAAAGTGAGATATTTTTAGTTGCAAGCTTCTTGTAATGTTTGTATATTGTACTTGGGGGTATTCCAAGTGAAATTGAGGTTCCTTTTTATCTTGGAGGAAGATTGTAAAAAAGTTTCTCTTTGTCTAGAAAAGATTATACAAAGGTTTTTCTTTACTTTAAAAGAAGAGTTATAATAAAATTCTAATAAAAGTCTTGAGATTGGATATAGGCAATAATTGTTTTCAAAACTTTTATAAGTCAGTTTATGATTCACTTTCTTTACCCTTTGTACATTATAAGTTGGTTATTGAAATTTACTATTTTGTATCGTATTTTATCTTTTATAAATTATGCTCATTAACATATTAAATTACCAAATATTAAGTTTAAATTTGATCAACAACCAATTCACTCCCCCTCTTAAATACCATTGGGGACTAATATGTAGTATTATAGTGAGTATATTATATTAACATTTCAAACAAAAACTTATAACAAATATTATAATGATATACTTAAGAGCATAATCATCATCCAACCAAGAGAGTCAAAACATTAGTAGAGAACCCTTCTTTAATGGAAATTATTACCCTTATTGGAAAACTATAATGAGAATTTCCTTAATAGCCAAAAGTGTAGACCTATGGGAGATAGTTTCAAATGAACCCTCTATACTTGTGACAATTGTAGAAAAGTCCCCAAATTAAAGGAAGAATGGAAATCTCACCTTAAGATATTATTTTCCTTAAATAGTAAGGCCATATCTTATTTTGTGTGTTGAGAAAAAATAAATTTAATAAAGTCTATGTGTAAAATAACTTATGAAATTTGGCATGCATTAGATGTTACACATCAGGGTACAAATTAAATTAATGAAAGAAAGATGAGCATATTAACCTTAAAATATGAATTGTTTCAAATGAAGCATATAGAAAGTATTTCAAGCATATACATAAGGTTCATTGATATTCTTAACACATTTAAAGTCTTAGATTTACCTATACTAATATTGAAATGGTAAGAAAATTTCTTAGTTCACTTCTGAAGATATGATAAGCCAAAGTAACAGCTGTATAAGAAGACAAAGATTTGACAACACTATTATAGAAGGAGCTCATTAGATCTCTTCTCATATATGAAATGAAATTTCAAGAGATGTAAGAAAAACAATGCTTCCAAAGAAAAAGAACTTAGCATTCAAAGTCTCAAGAGTGGAATCAAGTAAACAAGAGACATTTATATGGAGAAGTAATGATGAAAACCTCACCTTTATCACAAAGAAATTCAAGAAGTTTTTTAAAAGACAAAATTTCTCCAAACACAGAAGACTTTAAGGTAGGTAAAAGTTATTAAAATGTAAGTCCTTTAATATTATTTGTTTTAAGTATAGAAAATTCAGCCATATAAAGTCACAATGCCTTTTTCTCAAAGATAATGACAGTTGTAAAGAAATAATAAGAAGGGGAAAAAGGAAAAAAAGAAAAAAAGAAAACACTTAGACCTTTAATTTTGGATAACACAAATGAATCTAAAAATGAGCATTCAGAAGAAGAGATAGCTTTTATGTGCTTTATGGATAAAGAAGATGATGGGGTAATATCTATCTCTGATTCATATGATAGTGGTTATAAGTTGATATATGATGAACTGGTCGAAAATTTAGAAATCATAAGTCAAAAAAAGAAGAAATTATCTTACAAAATCAAAGAAGTTCAAAAATAGTTAGATGCATGCATAAATCAGAGCAAAAAGATGAAAAGTGAATTGGCTAACATAAAAGCATCTAAAAATATGATCATTAATGATAATCATACATTAGATGCATTAACGCAGAAAACGAAACATTGAAAAAGGAGAACATTTTTTTTAAATATTCATTATCTAAATAAATGAAGTTTAAGCATTTGGAGTTGTTAAAATAATAATTTTAGAGAGACTGGTTGACCAATATAGGTTAGTGGTTGATCAGTATAAGTTAAATATGTAACTGAAGTATTTGTTAACATATTGATTGACCAATACGGTGATGTGGTTGACTAACGTCCCTTTAAGAGAGACATTGGTCAACCAATGTGGCTTAATGGTCGACCAATATACAACGATTAGTTGATTATGGGCATTCAATACACAATAGTCAACTAATATAACTTAGTGGTTGACCACTGCATTGGAACTAATTGTTGTAATGATTAATTTTTGGCTGCAATGACTAGTAAAGATCTCGAAACCCTAAAATGACATGTTTTCTTGTTGGTTCTTGTATTGAAAAGTATTTAGGTGTCTTTTACTCACATTTCTAAGTTTTTATTGAGTATTTGAGCATCCATTATCTCAAATAAGAGCGAGTGAGCCTTTTTGGCATTATCAAAATGATAAAGTGAGATATTTTGAGTTGAAAGCTTCTTTTGGGATTTTGTTTATTTTACTTGAAGGTGTTTCAAGTGACATTGATATTCCTCTTTATCGTAAATAAAAATTGTAAAAAAATTCTTCTTTGCCTCAAAAATTGTACAAGGAAGTTTTTTTTTTTGCCTTAAAAGAAGAGTTAAAGTAGAATTCTCATAAGAGTCCTGAGAGTAAATATAAGTAAGGTTTGTTTGTCAATCTACTATAAATTAGTTTGCATTTCTCTTCCTTTATCCTTTTTAAATTATTGCTTAAATGTGTTGTCGAAATTTATTATTTTATATCACATTTTTATCTTTTATAAATTGTACTCATTAATATACTCAGTTAGTAAATATTTTGTTCAAAATTTATCAACATCAAATTTATCCCCTCTTAGATGCCATTAAGGACTAACATATTAAAATTGAAAAAAATAAAAATAATATATAAAGGATGAAAGCAAACAACTAGTATTTAATTAAGAAAATGAGTTTTAAAAAGTTGTAGGTGTAATTTATATCGATTTCGGTAGTGATATAGTACACTATTGTATCAGATATTGTGTTTAATAAATTTTTAAATTATAAAATAGTCTATTAATTTTATATAATTAAAATTTATCCTCTATTATTATTAAAATTGAAATTTGATATAATATTTTTATTTTTAGATATAATAACTATTTTTAAAATTGTTATTATGTTTAAAAATTTACCCTTTAAATTTTCTTAATTTACAAATTTAATCTAGTATTTTGGTATATTGATTGGGTAAATTTAAAAAATTTCTTATACAATTCAATACAATAATCTAATATAATAGGAAACAATTCAATCATTTTTGACTAATAGGTACAAAATTCCTAACATTGATATTAAAGCTAAGGTTAATTGTAAAAAGTTTCCAAATTACTCATTTTTTGCAATACTAACATGGACTTAAAAAATATAGTAAAATGCTCTAATTTTTAATTTTTAGAAAAATAATCAGTAGGTACTCTGTTAATTGGAATGATATAACAAGTCACATCATATTATTATTTTCGCTACATACTAATTTATGCCACATATGAATTTTATTATTTAATAAATTAAAAATATTAAATACCATAAAATAATTATGAAGTAAAGCATATGAAAGAATATATAATATTTTACCATTATATATTTTTAATTTATTAAATAATAAACTGTATAACAGTCACGGGACAAAAATATTAATGATCCATATTAACGGATAATTTAATATCTGAATATTTTTATTAAAAATTAAAATTAAAATATTTTATCCCTATTTGTTAAAGTTTAAATTAATATTATAAAATTAAATAAAATTTAAGATATTTTTTATAATTAATTCTCAAAATTCCTTTAAACCACACCTTTTTGTTTTTCTTGGAAAGAAGCGGTTTTGTGCTAATGTTATTACTACTACATGATATCAATGTTTTATATTTCATTTCGTACTGAGCGGAAAACAGTACGAGATAGAGGGGGTTGGTACCAGGAGTAAATACTAGTCGATATTGGAATTTTTCACTTGGTACCAGTCGATATTCAAAATACTGGTCGTATAATGACCAGTACCGTAAGTTTTATAGAGTGGGAGGACTAAATTGTAAAAAAAAAATTTAAACATCCCCTCCACCCCACTCCCACCTGACGGTCTTCTCTTCTTTCTCCCCCACAAATTTTTCTCTCATATCTCACTCACTCTCTCTCATTCAAGCACTACTCCAACGCCTCTCCCTCTCTTCTCCGATGATGCCATAGCCCCACCACCGGCGGCCCTCCCTCCCTCTACTCTCTCCTTCTCCCACTTTTTTGTTTCTCTCTCACACATCTCACTCTCTCTTTCGACCACCACACCTGCGGCTTACCACCACCATTGATGCGATTAGACCACTACTGACACCCCACCAGCCCACCCACTCTTGGAGTCTCGGGTCTCCTCATCCATGCCAGATCTAAAATAGATCCAGATCTATTTCTGACCTGACCCGACTCATTGAAATTGTTGTTGAATTCTAAAATAATTAGATGTGTGTTTACCCCTCCACATGATTTTTCTTATGAATTTTTTTTCAGATGACCACCATTTTTTCTTCATTAGAAATAGAACACTTCTA
>JAOQMM010000171.1:5638235-5649116 GCA_027563515.1 Erythroxylum platyclados | reverse complement strand
GAATTTACCAATGGTAAGAATTTGTTCATCCTACTGTGACAAGATTTGCAAAAAATTCTTATCACTTCAGTCTTTTGTTACAATGAAGAAAGAGTTAAGACAAATGTTTACAAGTAATAAGTGAGTTACATCCCAGCATGCTAGGTCTAATGCTGGATTGGAGGTTTCCAGAACTATACTGGAAGATAGAGAATTTTGGTCCAATGCTAATTTGTTATCCAAGTTTGTGAGCCTTTGGTGAGAGTACTTCGCTTCGTTGATAATGAAGAAAAGGCAACAATAAGTTATTTTTTTGATACCATAAAGAGGGTGAAGGAAGCAATCAAGGCTAATATGAAACATTTGTATACATCGTATCTTACAATCATCAATGAGAGACAGGAAAGACAACTTTCTTCTCCGTTGTTTGCAGCTGGGGCGTTTTTTAATCATAGTGTCTATTTCAGACTGAATTTTACAAAGAAAACTGAAGTTAGTAGAGGAATACTATTCACCATTACAACAATTGTTAGTTATGAAATGATGCAAGATCTCTTGAGCTCACAAATGAAGCTTTATAAGCAGTCTTCTAGAGATTTGGAATGTTGATTGCTATTCGACAATGAGTAAAACTTTCTCTAGGTATTAGTTGTTTTCTTTTTTTATTTGTTGAAAATTAATTATCACTTTGTTTTGTTTTTAATGCTACTTTTGTTATCTTACGACTTACAGTTTCTTGGTGGAATCAATTCGGAAATGATGTTTTAGAATTGCAAAGGTTTGCAATTCGAATTTTAAGTTAATGTGTGAGTGCAACAGGCTGTGAACAGAACTGGAGCACATTTGAATTCATCCATTTCAAGAAAAGGAATAGATTGGAGTACAAGAGATTGAATGACTTGGTTTTCATTTGTTACAATTTAAAGCTTCGAGAAAAGTATGCTATTATCATTATTAATTTTGATAGAATTTCTTATAATTTTCTAATAATTAAATTTTATTGTTTACTAGGACTCTTAATAGCATAAGTAGTTCAACAGATCCAATTTCTATTCTTAATATCGATCTTTTAGCGGATTGAGTTTCTGAAGAATTCAGTTTGGTAAATGTGGATGACTTAGAAGATAATCTTGGATGAGAAAGCATTGGTATGTCATTTGGTATATTGAATGATGATGATAATGATGAGACTTCTCTTAATGATGAGGATGTTGTACCAAATGATAACTAAGGTCAGTGCAGTTATAGCGAGTATCCTATTGTAGACGATTAAATAAAGTTCCAGGTTTTTGTTTTTTCTTTTCTTTTAATTTTATTTATATATGATGTATATGTTAATTCTAGATATATAATATAATTGTAATTTTTTTCAGGTTTCACTTCAAGTGGTTGTTTCCTCATCATGAACTCCTGTCGTAAACTGTAATAGTTTAAGAGTTAAAGATATTTATTGTTCTTTTTATTGAATGTTTTGATGTAATTATTATTTAGTATATGATAAAATTGTAATATTTTAATACTTTGTATTGTTCTTAATTTTATATCCGTATGATGATGATTGTCTTTTTTTATATTAATAGTATTTATTATTTATATGTGAAATATTTGAAAATTATTGTTATTTTATATTAATTGTAGTTATTATTTATTATTATAATTTTTAAGACATAGTTGATGTAAACTTATAAAATATATAATACAACTATGCAATATGATAATGTACTATTTTGCAATTTTTAAAAAAATTTAAGGACTATTTCATAAATTTAAAATTTTACCCAAAACAATATTTGGTATTGATTGATGCCAATATAATACTATACAAAAATCCAATTCGATATTCAGCTGGTACAGTTTTCGTAGCTTTGAGTGATATATATGTATATGGTACACAATTCCGGTTTAAAACTTTTTTTAAGCATCCAAAAAGTTTTCCTTGGGATCTACGAGATGGGCTTAGAACTCACCAAAAACTGTATATGTCTTCTAAGCGGAAACCTCAATCCTTTTCACAGTAAAGGAACTTCATATCTTTGCAGTTGCCACCAATCTTGTACACCTTTTTAAATACCCATTTTATGAAATGGGTTGTCTAGTAAGTACCAAATACTAAGTAGATTACCTGCATAATCTTCTTTTTTCCTTTTTATTTTTCAAAAAATCCCCAATATTTTAGGAACTCTACATGAAAAGTCAGAATTTATCACTCATTAGTTACAACTAACTTACAAGTAAGAACATAAAATTTGGAATAACTTAAATTGTGCAACTAATTACGCTAATATTAATAAAATTGTAAAATCTGGAGTTGACATCAACCAAAATTGTCATACATCACAGCAGGCCGCATCTGACCTGACCAGTGACCAGACCAAACCGAAAGGTGAAGGAAACCTCTGCCCAAAGAAAGAATCAGCATGTTCCACGGTCAGCTCTTTTTTAATGAACAAAAGCTTTCTTTCCTTAATAAATAATAAATTATTCTCCAAAAATACGGTAATTATTTTAATATACAAACTAAGAAACTATATGAAATATAGATTTAGTTTTATCATTATTCATTAGAGACTGGCGACTTTTGTAAATCTGTAAACCACAAAAAAAAAAAATACAATTAAAAGAAAGCGAACAACACAAGCAAGCAAATTCACGCTGTCTGTCTTGGACCCTTGATCTCTCTTCTTCTTCTCCAGGAAAACAAGAGGGATCAGAGCGAAAGAGATTTGGAAAAAGAGAAATTACAGACCCATCGACTAACGTAGTTGAAAGTTCGCCAGAGTGAGAGAAGGGAGAGCGATCTATTGAAATTTGTCTTTGGAAAAGAGGAAAAACAAGAAGAAATGGGAACGCTACAGTCATGGAGAAGAGCGTACGGTGCCCTCAAAGACTCCACCAAAGTCGGTCTCGCTCATGTCAACAGCGACTATGCGGTAATATTATTAAAGCCCACTTCTTCCCCACTTCTCTTCGGATTTTATTTTTTTTCTTATAAATTTTTGTTTCTAAATATAGGAATTGGATGTGGCCGTAGTCAAAGCGACCAACCATGTTGAGTGTCCACCCAAGGAGAGACACGTTCGAAGTCAGTTTCCCACAAATTCTTCTTTTAAGTTCTTGTTTTGGGTACTGAGAATTTGGGTTTGCGTTGAAAGAGCCAATCTTTTTGATGGATTTCTTGCAGAAATCTTGATTTTCACGTCAGCGACCCGCCCTCGTGCCGATGTTGCTTACTGCATTCATGTTCTGTCTCGCCGGTTGGCCAAGACCCGGAATTGGACGGTATTGATTTGTTGGTTTTGATTTCCATTTCTAATCCATCTGTGGGCGTTTCATATATTTTGTCCTTTTTCTTTCGCTTCTTTTTTTTTTTTCCTTCTCCTCTCAAGCTTTGGATTTGTAGGGGGTTGATTTACTGTGATTTTGCTTGGAAATCAATTTGGCTTTGATCAATCAGTGTCCTTTAGGATCTGATATTTTGGAGATGTGAATGTGAGATTGGCATTTCTTGGCTGTGCTAGTTTCATATGTGTTTATTATTGTTGTTGTTATAACGTAGCACTGCCTTAAATTCCCGTAGCCATCAGATAGGAAAAAAAAAAATCACAAGTTTGCTGCTTATAATTACCCTTGAAATGAAATTCCTTCATTTATTTATTATTGTGATTTTAAATCTGTAAGGAGAGTGACATATCATTTTATGGTGTTTCTTTTTCTTTAACAGGTGGCCTTGAAAACACTGATAGTTATTCATAGGCTGTTGAGAGAGGGTGATGCTACCATTAGAGAAGAAATATTGAATTTCTCACAGAGAGGTCGCATACTCCAACTCTCGAATTTCAAGGATGATTCAAGTCCCATTGGTAGTTTTTCTACTCACTCTTGTTCATGAAGTTTGCTTTTTATTTTCCATTTCCTTTGAGTAGACTGATTTGTAGGTTTTGTGGCATCCTCCCTTGTATGAATTTTATCTCTTTTGATTCAGCTTGGGATTGCTCTGCCTGGGTACGTACATATGCACTTTTTTTGGAGGAACGGCTTGAATGCTTTAGAATTTTGAAGTATGATATTGAAGCTGAACGTCTTCCTAAGCCTGCTGAGGGGCAGGATAAAGTAAGCTTCTTAGATACTCAGTGACCTTATTCATGAAACGAAGTTAGGAAGAATTATAGCTGATCGACATTATTAGATATCATGAGCTGGAAAGTGAGTTTCTTTCTACCAAGTACATTTCTTTGCAGTCCTTTTCCTCTTTATTCTCTGTCTCTGGGAGGATAAGAGGAGTAGAATGCAATTTACTTGTTAGGACTTGCCAAGAATAATCTAGTGATGGACTTTAATATGTTGCTCTTCCCACATGCAGTTTTTTGTTCTTCATAGATTGATCTTAATTGCATCTTTTCAGTCACTTCCTTATCCGGTGCTTACCGGGGTTGAGCAGCTATAGTTGAACTAAACTTGCAATTTTTTAGTTAAACTGGTTTGTTAAAATTTTATTTTGCTTATAGTGATAGCTTCACATTATGGTTTGAAGCCATCTGGTGAGATGTAGACAGAAAATCCATCTTGGAAGCATTATTCCTCAACTTACTAGAATGATTAACAGGATTGTGAACAATATTACTCAACTTGGCCAATAGAGGCTTGGTTTCTGGCAAAATAGGTTTTATGTTGTTATGTGTTCTTCAACCTACTTCTGTAATATGCAATGTTATATCAAATGGAGAGGTTTGAGATGGAAAATCACAATTCTCCTTAAGGAAAGTTGGTTTGTTGTCCTGTTGTGGTCTGTAAAATATTCCTATTTCTTTGCCTCATAATTTCTCTAATCATTTCAACTCTGACTTTCATGGTGTGCCTAACAAGTGGTTAAAGCTAATATTTGAATTTTGTTTCTTGGCATTAGCTTTCTTATAATTTTAAAATTTGTAAGATTGCAGTTAGTCTTAATTATAAGCATTTATGAGTCTTTGCTCCCTTTAAGCAGGGCTACAGCAGAACTAGGGAACTGGATAGTGAAGAACTATTGGAGCAGCTCCCTGCATTGCAGCAACTGCTATATCGTCTTGTGGGTTGTCGGGTATATTCTGTCTCTCCTTCTCCTTTTTGTTGCTTTTTAAGCAAAGATGGACTCCTTCCTTTCAACAGCCATTTGTTATGGTTTATAAGCATTCTTATATCAAAAGTCAAATTTTGCTGTTCTTTGCCTTTACAGCCTGAAGGAGCAGCTGTTAGTAATTATGTAATACAGTATGCTTTGGCTCTGGTATGCATTTTCTGTCTCTGATATTGCTATTGGGTTTGAGGTATCCTTTATTTTCTGATAGTTTCACATAACTTTTGTTAGATAATAGATAAAAGATATTATATATGAAAACTCTGTCCAGTCATAATGGACAGAGCTGTAATCATCTTTGTGATGTTGATTCCTTCAAAAATCCACTATTGATCTTTTCAGCTGAATATATCCTATCATCATCTCCTTCTATTAATGGGCTCCAGCACTTGTGACCCCATTTCAAGTCCCATAGTTCTCTAATTTGCCTACTTATTCACGTAAAACAACTGCATGTTCCAAGGATTTAGCCAGCTTATATATATATATATATATATATGGTCTAAATACTAAAATGGGCTGTAAATTTGATATATGAGCTTCAGATTGAAAGAGAAACAATATTCAAATGCTCACTTGATCTTGTTTTCATGGAGGGAGTTTCTTTCTATGGAGATTATTTGGAATCAGGGTTATAGGCAGAGAAGACATGGATGGAATATGATTCTTTTTTGTTTCTGATTTGTGCTATTGATGAACTTTATGGCTGATTTTGTTATATGCAATTTCCAGGTACTAAAAGAGAGCTTTAAAATATATTGTTCTATTAATGATGGAATAATCAACCTTGTTGATAAGGTAATCCAGTTTTATTAGCATTATTGTCGAAGAGTTTGCTTATAGCATGGTAGAATCCGTGCTCTGTATTTTTAGGTCTAAATTTTTCATTTCTTTGCAGTTTTTTGAGATGCCAAGGCATGAAGCTGTAAAAGCACTTGATGTCTATAAACGTGCAGGCCAGCAGGTCCATTGTTTTCATTAGAGTTTTTGCTGAAACTGGAGTGCTTAGTTGCTCTGCATAATTTCTTATGCTGTTTATTGTATTCCTTAGTTTGGGAGTTAGCGTGCTTAAACTATTTCAGTAGTCACAGGGTTTACTTAGTATGTGACTCTAGGGGCTTGCGTCATTTTGCTACAGGCTGCTAATCTCTCAGATTTTTACGAAATTTGCAAAGGTTTGCAACTTGCTAGGAATTTCCAGTTTCCTGTTCTCAGAGAGGTATCTGATTTTACTACATGGTGCATTATTTCTCTGGTTCTGAGATCAATATGTTTTAGTGAATGGTCTAGCGTATAAAATTACTATTTCCCCTTCTGCAGCCTCCGCAATCATTTCTTACGACAATGGAAGAGTATATAAAAGAGGCACCTCGAATTGTTACTGTTTCAACTGAACCATTGGTTAGTACCATGACTTTTTTGATGTGCCACAGAACTTGTTTTCTTTCTTTTCTTATCTATAATATGATCTAATTCGTTGCTAACTACTTTTAAACTAATGGTCAATTGAGTGAAGATACTTTAAAGTCATATTGAGATGATTTGACCATTTGGAATGAAAACCAATTAGATGGTTTAGTTTGGTTGCATTGATGTAAGAGCTACAGAGAAGGATTATATGACTTTAGTAGTAAGCTAGAATCTACTTTCCAGTGGTAGTCTGTTGCCCTTGTTAAAACCAAATGATTGTGCTTAGATAGTGCTTTTCTTTCCTTGATCATGCTTGACGACTTATTTAGCTATTGTGGGCATATCATTTGGAGAGAATGGATCATTAGGATTAACATGAATTACTTTTAAACAGCTTCAACTGACATACAGACAAGAGGAAGGACCTTCTGAGGAGACCAATTCACCCAGAGCTGAACCGGAGCCATCACATACAAAAGAAGAAGCTGTTCCCAGCGTTGACATTGTCCCTCTTACGTCTACTCCTCCTCCAACTCAAAACAACTTGGATGATGGAGATCTACTGGTGATGAGTTGATCATTTATTAGTGTCTCGTTTTAGTTTATGGTTCATAATAAATTTTTCTTTTTCTTCCTACTTCTCTTCATTCTTCTTGCCCTTTTTCAGGGATTGAATTATTCAGGTCCAGACGCATCTGCTATTGAGGAACAAAATGCTTTGGCTCTGGCTATAGTTCCAACGGAATCCAGTAACTATTCTTCCCGTTTCTGTTCTTTCTGAACTCCATTGATTCCTGCTTTCAATGAATTGCATTTTTTTAATTATCGTACATTAATCAACAAATTCTTATTTATAGATGCAAATGTTGCGCCAACATTCAATTCTGGTGCTAATCAAGCAAAAGATTTTGACCCTACTGGGTGGGAACTGGCACTTGTCACTACTCCAAGCAGCGATATCTCTTCAGTTACTGAGAGACAATTGGTAGGCCACACTCTTTTCTAATAACTGGTGCCTTGTTAATGATATTTGTGCAAAGAACTGACAATCACGAGTGATGAACATGGCATCAAAAACCTAGATTAGTGGAGGATTGAAAGAATCTTAACTATGGTTCAAAATTTTGTGCTGGACTAAAAGTGATAAACAGGGCATCTGGCCATTATTGAATTGGGAAAGACTAGAGCAAGGGCTTGTGTAATATGTTAAAAGAGCCAGTAGGGGGCCTTTTGACAATAAGAGAGAGCGAAGATGGGCAGAAATTAAATGTAGCATAGTTTTCTTTAACCATAATAACAGCAAAAGAGAATGATTGCATTCCCTCTCATTTTTGTTTGAAATATCAAATAATTTTCCATTGACTTGTCTAGTTGTAAGAGATCATTGACTTGGCATCATTGCTGTTACGTTTTCTTGTAGATTCCCACAAAATATTAAAACAATCTGATCTCTATGCAACTATACTTACTTGTTTCTTTATTTTTTTTTTTTTCCATTTCATTGCAAGAAAAATTTGAAGTTTCTTTAGGAATGGCCATGTTCATGGCTTCAACCTTCTCATTCTACTGGCTGTTAATAAATGTCAGGCTGGTGGATTGGATACACTCACTCTGAACAGCTTATACGACCATGGAGCATTCAGAGCTGCCCAGCAGCCCGTTTATGGAGCACCTGCCCCAAATCCTTTTGAGGTGCATGATCCATTTGCCATGTCAAGCAGCATTGCTCCTCCTACTGGAGTTCAAATGGCAGGAATGTCTCAACAGCCATCAAATCCTTTTGGTCCGTACCAACCTACATACCCACACCCACAGCAACAACAGCAAAATTTGATGATGAACCCAACAAATCCTTTTGGTGATGCATTTGTGGCCTTCCCTGCAAATCCTGCTACTCATCATCAAACAAACAACCCATTTGGGAGCACAGGCCTTTTGTAATCTCATGTTTGGACACTTGGAAAATTGTTACATAATTTGGTGCAGTTTCGTTGTCATGCATCAAAAATTGAAGCAGTGAGGATTATGGTTTAGACCCACAAAGATGGATGGATGGCTTGCAGCATGGAATGGAATCGTGTTGTTGTTTTTGTTTTTGTTTTTGTTTTTTTTTGGCTTGGGTTGCAAAGATTAGCAGTGAATAGTGTATTATTTGATTACTACACTACACGGACCATAAATAAGTATAGCCTTTTTTGTTCCTGTTAATCTCGCCCTACCATTCAGTGTATAGGTTGCTTCCTTGCTATGTTTGTTATTTTAGCGGTTGTAGTTACAATTTGCTTTCTTAGGTTACAGTAACAAATTAGTGGCATAAATGTTCATTGGTGTTTATTCCTCATCGCCTAAATTCACTTGTAACAAATGGATTTTGTATAATCTTCTTTTTCGTATTTTATAAGTTGTTTTGTTGAACTAAACTATTAAGTGAGAAATTTGGCTCTTCCATAACAAAATCCTAGTGTAGATTTTGGTGATAAAGCATAATAAATCTATCACTAAGGAAAGTACACCTCTCGTGTCTGGAATCAATCATTTAAAGCAATGTTTCAGCATATAATGCATACGTATTCATGAGATCATGAACCTGTGAAAAGAAATGTGTTGATGATGAAGCATGCATCCATATATATATATACTAAATTTTCTTTTGCTTATGCTTTTTCCATGAAAATTGAAAAGCCCCTCCTTTTTATTATTGAAGAGAGGGTATGTGTTGCTTGCATGCTTGAGATTTGAGATGAAGAGAAGGAGGAGTCTAAAGTTGAGATATTTGAAAGCCGAAGAAAAGCAAAAGGAGTTGAATAAGATGGGGGAATTGGAGACAATAAAGCAAAGAAGAGAAGGGGATGGTCGTGACCCACAGGCGTCATTCAAAATTATCTCAAATCCACAGTCTTCTCTTATTAGTTGTCAGTCACCTTCTTTTTCACTTCTTTTCCCCTCCCTTTGTTTTTTATAGGGACTTGTTAATTAATTACAACATTAACAGCTGTTGTTCATTACTTAATCTCCTTTATACTGCTGTCTGTCAATCATAGGATTCCTTCCTTCTTTATTAACACACAAATGCTAAATATTAGCCTGCAACTGCAACTGCAATGCTTGATGATTGAGGATTTATAGTCTTGCTGAATCAGTTTTAATTTCTTAAGCATCTATCATCATCATGATTATCTATACTGATCTCTTTCCCAGAAGACTCCTACGCATAGATGCTGTAAGATTTTTTTTTTCCTTTTGGTAATTAAGGAGTAGTAAATTGCAGCAAAAAGTCGAACCCTGTGGTAGTTTGAAAAAAAATAAAAAGAAAGGTGAGCCTTTGTACGGGTAAGGACAGACATGTGGGTCCATATACCTACAAAATCATGGTTCGCAAAGGCAATTAACGCTTTAGTTAACTACCAATACCCAGAGTGTTATTTAACTTTTTTGCAGTTTAATTATAAAATTTTTGAAATTTTGAATTTTTTGGTTCAGTTTTTTATATTTTTGTTCGATTTACTTTAATAATCTTTATTATTAAAAACTGATAAATTTATTAATTAATGAATTAATTTTTTAAATTAATAAGTCTAATATCAGTTAACTCTTTTAATCCCTAAATTTTTTATCTTACTGATTTAATCTTTTAAAACATTGGCTATTTGAGTGATTATCGTGATCACAGTAAGATATCAATATTAATCATTCTGTTTCTGTGACTTGAACATGTAACCTTACAGTCACGAAAAAATAATCTTACTAGTTACTTCAAAATTCACCCTTAACAAGAAGTATAATAAGTGAGTAAATAAAGGAAAAGTTCAATGAGAAACGAAAGTTTGGAGATGTAAGTATTTCTTTAGCCCTAAAACTTTTATATGTTATATAATTAAATGTGCATTCAAGATTAATTATTTGCATGCAAAAGGGGATGGAGTCATAAATAATCAACTTATTTATCCAAATATTTTCTTACTAGACGATAAATGGTTTGGTAAAACACAAAGGATAATGCTTCAATGTTAGGAAAAGAATGAAGCCGATATCTTGTTTTGGCCTATTCGTATCAGACAGTAAAACTGCAAGATGAGAATAAGAAGCTTCACTTTGAATTTAAAAGTAATTATCAATGCAAAAATATTGATTATTTCTTTTAATGTTGGCAACTTTTGTAGAGGCTTTTCATGGTTAAAGTTTTTTTGTCTCATTGCGCTCTAATTAGTAAGTGTTTGAATTAGTTTGGTAACTTCAAAACCAATTGATAAAGCAAAGGGTTAATCTTTATTTTTAATAAAAAAAGGTGGAGTAATAAATATTTAATGTTTCATTTGCTGTCTATGTAGAGAGTGACAACCAAATCTTGATTGGATTTGAAGTAACAAGTAAATTCTATA
>JAOQMM010000171.1:5619347-5638135 GCA_027563515.1 Erythroxylum platyclados | reverse complement strand
TATTGAATGAAATGAGGTTTCAATGCATAATTTATTATCGGTAAGGGGTTGTTCTTAGATATTTACAAAAATGCTCCAACTTAGAGAAAGCATATACCCATGGATTTACCATAAACTGGGGAAAGGCGATACTATATGATTGTGGTATGACAATTGGATTAAATTCAGCCTCCTTATTCGTAGAGAAGAGCCAGCTCCTCTCCATCGGCATATCCCTCCCGATACCAAAGTTTTTGCTTTCATTAACGAAGGTTGCTAGTTTGGAAATTTTCGTGGGTTAAATCAACTGTCACAACTTTTTCCAACGATTTCCATCGACTCTAGAGAAGACAACATCATCTGGAAATTAAACCCCTTATGTACTTTCACAAACAAATCTTGTTACAGAATATTTCTCACTCAACCTCAATTGGTGTAGTGGTATAAGTTTCTTTGGAAGAATTCCCTCAGTCCGAAAGCTTCGATAATCAATTGGCTCATCATCAAAAATCGTCTGAGTACTAAAGATCGTTGGTTTGGAAACTATGATCTCATCTGTGAATTTTGCAAGTTGGCAGCTGAAAGCAGAAATCACCTTTTCTTTTCCTACAACTTCTCCAAAGCTATTTGGAGCTAAATGCTGCACAAACTAGAAATCTTTCCCTCCTCCTATAACTGGAATGAAACACTTGCTATGTTCATCGGCATATGTAGCTCTCCATCACATAAGAAAGATGGCATCCTATATGCAACGATGCTTCTTGTCACGACATATCATCTTTGGCTGAAAAGAAATCGTAGACTATATATGCAGACAACAACAAGTAAATATCAATTGGCAGCTTTCACTTCCAATGAAATTCGATCTCTTCTCATAGCTAAGGACGTTCTCCATGACCTACCAACATCCTTGCGAATGAAGTAGAATCTGTAATGTTTTTTTGTAAAGTATGCGCAACCCTGTTTTGTCTTACTTAGTATTTTTTGTGTTTTAACCTCGCGGTATTCTTCTCTGTAAAGGTGTAACTAGTTCAACTATAGTTAATATCAATTTATTCAACTTTCAAAAAATATTATTAAATTTATTTTTAGTAATATTAATAATTCTATTAAAACTAAGTAATATATGAAAAATCAAATTCAATAAAATGAAAAAGTGGGTAAAAGAGTTAATAAAGCAATGAAATGATAAAGAAAATGAGCATAATAGAGCAAATATGCAAGTTAAGAGAGATTAAAGAAAATTCAAGTGAAAAAACTATAGAATATGAAGGAATCAGGCATATTAAAGTTCATGAAACTATTTTAATGATTTTTAATCACAACAGTATATTTTATCTTTGAAAAGCTTAAGAGTTGAAGTTTTTAACGTGTTTTCTATACGAGTTTGAAATTGTTAGCAAGATAAAAGAGGAAAAATTTACATAAAAATTGTTGCCTATTAAGCTAGGGGATATGGTAGCCTAACCCTTGGCCAAATAGACAGGCTTGTTAAATGTGTGATAAATAACTAGTTTATGTTTCTAATAACTATTTGAGTTATTTTTTAGTATCAATAGCCCACAATTATGTTGTAGGAAGAATCTTTAATCTATTAAAGAATTGGTAATAGCCTTTAAAAGGCTAATGGAGTATATGGGCATTAGATAACATATATTGAGCCTTTCTTCATTGGTATGTGCAAGAAAAGAATATTTTGAGTTGTATTATTATGTAATTATTACAATTGAATAAATTATTTAAAGTATACTTTGTGAGAGTTACTCTTGACTTTAAACAATATTTGTAAAGTATCACTCTTCACCTGTGGAGAAGAAAATGTTGCATGGAGGGTTTCTTTTCACCCAATGAAACAAAAAATAGTGAATTCCCAAGTGGAGCTTAGGAAGTAGAAATAGCCAAAGTGTTGTTTTTCCAAACCAATATAAATCAATTTTGTCTCTCTTTTTTTCATGTTCTTTTATTATTGTTGTTTTTTATTTATGACTATTTTATATGAATTTATTATAATCATTTTAAAAAGTAAACAAGTCATTAATTAGTTTTAAATAGGACAAAAAGTGAATAAATAGAATTCACCCCTCCTTCGTGTGTCATCTGGGACCAATAATTGATATCAAAGTGAGTCTAATTCATTATATATAGTTATTTAGCAAAATTTGACTTCAATTTGATTCACTTTTTAACTAAAAGAGTCATGTATGGGTAAACCTCTTTTTTTTTAATGTAACAATTACATATATTGAAAAAATAATATAAAGCATTTTTTTTAGCCTTAGAAGTTGATCTCTAAAAAATTGTTAAAAAAAATGATCCTTATATAACAATGAAAATAATATTTTTGAATAAAATAGAGACTAAGTTACCAAAGAATAAAAGTGAGTGGAGCAATAAAGATAAGAGACTCATTGCATTAAATAATAAACTAATGCGTGTTTTATTTTGTGCCCTTAATATAAATGAATTAAATAAGGCGTGTATATACAAAACCATTCTTGATATGACACATATTTGAAATCACATATGATAACACTAGTCAAGTAAAAGAGAGCAAAGTAAGCTTATTAATGGATCAATACGAGCTATTTTACACAAAAAATGAATCCATTTATAATATGTATTCATGCTTCATTTATATCATTAATGTTCTTAAAGGTCTTGGTAAGACTTACACTAATCTTGAATTGGTGACAAAATTGACTATATAAGAAGCAAAAAATTTGGCCACCTTGTCATTGAAAAAGCTAATTAGATCACTCCTCACTTATGGGATGTGGATGAATAAAATGTATGAAGATGAAGTAGTTCTAAATAATAGAGGTGTGATTTTTAAAGTCTCTAAGGATGAGAAAATTAATGATAAGGAAACATCTAGTGAGAGCAATGTAGATGATATAAAAGTCAACATAACGAGATTCAAGAAGTTCTTATAAAACAAGACGGATAAAAAATTGAAGAGAAAGAACATAGTACTTACGATCAAATGGGATGAAATTACTAGTTTAGAGAGTGAGAAATCTAAAAATATTATGGCCACTAATAATGAGGTATCCTCTTACTCAAATTAGTATAATGATAGTGATATTGAGATTTCATATGATAAGCTAGTTGAATGTTTAAAGGATATGAGTTTGAAAAGGAAGAAAGTATCTTCCAATTATAAAGAGGTTAAAAAAAACTCTTAGATTAATGCATATTAAGACAAAAATTCAAATATGAACTGTATAATATGTTATATTATAAGAGTGTGTTTTTTTTAAATAATAAAGTATATGATTTGTTATATGAAAATAAAACACTAAAGGAGTATCAAGAAGAGTCCTTTTTTAAATTTAATATAAATATGAAGTTGAATTTCATGCTTGGGCCTCAAAAGAACTTTAATAATAGGCATGGAATTGGTTTTACTTATGGAAGTATACCATCCTATACTAAGATATATCTGTGAAGGAAAAGCATTAATATGATTAGTTTATACCTAAATCATCATATGAACATACATTATCTAATTCTAGACATGAAAATTTTAATGCTAGTGCACCATCCTTTGGGTTCCAAGCAAAAGAAAAATCACATGTATTCATATATAGTTCATATTCTAAACCTAGAGAAACCAGAATTTAAGAAAAAAAATAGGCATAATTCTCATTCAAAATAATACCAAAAGAGTATGTAATTGTACAAGTCACTTTATCAGCAAATATGCATGAAACAAACTCACTATCATTATAAGCTAACATGTAAGCATTTGGAATATGTTCATAGTTCTCATAAGCCATATTAGACCAAAAGAGCATTTTATTTTTAAACTTTTTGTTAGGCCTTATTGTTACATAAGAAGAGTTTCTTATCCCTTGCATATCTGAAGTAAGGCTCATTATTACGATCATATTTAGAGAAGACCTATCACATTCTTATAAGTCACACTCATAATATTCATATGCGTTTAAATTCTTATGTAAGATATCAATTTTGTGATGATCATGGACATATTTACAAAAATTGATCTTTTGAAAAATACCTTTAAATGAACCTAGAAACATATAGGTTGAAAAAGGTTTAACAACTAATCCCCAAGGACCTAAGCTTTTGTGAGTACCTAAAACATATTGATTTCTTTGCTTTACAAGTCAATATCAAGTGGCATTAAATCGATACCAGCAATTGCTTTCAACGCCGTTGATATCAAATGAGAAATAATAATGGTATGTCTAATAATTGATTTTAAAAGAATTTTTTTAATAACTCTGACATAAACCAAGTAAGGAAATTGATATAAAAAAACCAACTATTGAATCCACTAATAAGGAAAAGGAGATAATCGTTGGTAGTACATAAAAGGAGATAACTACTTACTTTCATATTGATAATATTCTGGGTATAGATGATGATATTTATATTAATGTAAGAGCTATTGACTTGTTATATATATTTGGGAAAGGGGAGGGGAGCATTCTTGCATGTACCTAGTAAAATAAAGATATAATGATATTAAATTGGTACGTGATTTTTGAAAACTGTTCACTTGTAAGATAAGTACTTTGTATGTATTCTTTATTCACATGATAGAGTTTTAAAAATGGGGGAATGAAAGTTATTAATCTTTCCCTTTTGATGTTCATAAATCTATATATCATATACTCTTTTTAATGTTGACAAAAATGAAGAGAGAATATTGGTATTGAAACTTGATTATTCATGTTGGACAAATTAAAGTAAAGCATGCCTTACAAATTGTTGTAACATAAGGCAGGCTTATTAAATGTCATTTATTTTTCCTAATATCACCAAATATTTTTTCATTATTAGAAGAAAGGGTACAAATTGTTTTTTTTTCCAATATCACCAAATATTTTATCATTATTAGCGGATAGGGTATGGATTGTTAGACTAATTAAGGTTTTAGTGATAATAAAATATATATTTTTATTAATGATTTTAAAATATATTTTTATTAATGATCTTACTTTTTGTGATATTATTAGCTTTATTGTAATGAAAGTTAACAATATGCCAAAGATCATATTTAATGAAATAATTAAAGAATGAGCTAAATAGAGCACATATGCAGCTTAAAAGAGCTTCAAGAAAATTAAAGTGAAGAGTCAATAACAAAGAATAATTAAGTAAATCAAGATTTAGGAAATTATTGTTATCCTTCTTATAACCTTATCTTGATCATTAGTGAATTAGCAGTCCAATTATTCCAGATAGACAATACATAAATCTTCATAATAAAAAGAAAGTTTGTTTTATTCTTTGAAAAATTCTCTTGATCTTACAAACAAAATTTTAAGAACTTTTTAAATAGTTTTGAATCAAGTTTTTATCAAAGGAGTGTATTTTATCTTTGAAAAGAATTGAAAATTGAAGTTTTTAACTTAGTTTGTAAAGGTCCATCTAACCTAAGGGGTTGGATCAACTAGCAAGACAAAAGTTCAAAAAAGTTACATAATAGATTTTGCCTATTATGCTAGGGGATCAGGTAATCGAACCCCTGGCTAAACATATATATATATATATCCTACTTGAGTGTGAATGTTCAATTAGCCAAACATGCACAAAAGTATCTAACGACTATTTAAGTTAGTTTTAAAATATAAACAGACTATAATTGAGTTATAAAAATAACATTTGACATATTATAGGCTTGATAAGATGCTTGGAAGACTAGACAGAGCATGTGTTTCATTGAAAAACATATATTTAATATTTGCTATTTAAAGTTATATGGTTATGCAATAATTATAGTTTTGAAAATTATTTGAAGTATATTTTATGATGGTACTCTTAATCTTGAATAATATTTATAAAAAGGTTATTCTTCATTGTGACAAAGCAAAATATTTGAAAGAGTTTCTCTTCACCTGTTGTAAAAAAGATATTACATGGAGAATTTTTTTTAGTCTTTACCATTAAAAAAAATAAGATAGTAAATTTACAAATAAATCTTGGGATGTATATATAGACTAAGGATTATTTGACTAAACCAATATGAATTGGTTTTATCTCTCTTTATCTATTCTCTTTTGTTATTATTATGATTATTTTATATAAATTTACTACAATCATTTATTAGAATAAGCAATTCATGAATAATTTTAAATATAAAAAGTCACCTTACTCTTGTATGCTACTTAAAAACCCAACAATATATCACCTCTCTTTTATTTGAATATATATTGTAAACATACAAAGTTAAATGACATGGTTTAAAGTTTTTTAAAATTTTTTAATGTTTAGATTTACATGTTTTCCTGTTCTTTAGAAAAAAAAAAGAAGATTGATATCTCATATATATCAATTTTGAGACCATTCTTACCAAAAGCAGTAGCGAAATTTTTAGTCCAGCTAACAATTTCCATAAAATTAAAAAGGCCTCTTGTTTTTTAAAAATAGAAAAACAAGAGGCCTTTTCATTTCATTTTGGCCTGTTTAATAGAAATGAGTAAGATTTTAACTAAAACCCTGAATCAAGTACTACCAATTCCTACCCAAATTTTCTGATCTTTTTCTTCATTAGCGCTATATAAGTGGAAAATTGTTAAATGAGCGGTTGGTAGTGTTGATTTTTTTTTTTTAAGGCATGCAAAAGGCTTCAACACCAAATCTTAAGCATAGCAATAAATGCCACCTGCAACTTATGCTTCCAAAAAATTAATGCAACTAAAGTTCCTATCTTAAATTAAAAGATATTTCCTTAGTAGAATATACAATACTGAAAATGGGTAGTGAAGATTTGGAGCGTTCAACTGTCAACTTTTGCCTAAACTAAAATCAGAACTGATTTTATACTTTTTGAGCCCTCCACCTGATTGACAAAATGTGGCACCTTCCATGTGGCCCTTCCTAGGGCTTAAGATAAGGTTCACTCAATTTACATACCACACCATATTAACAAACCAAACTACTGGGTATGCCCTGATTATGGAAGATATAAATTACTTCCACATTCACCAAATTAAAGCGAAATGAAAAACTGGCCACATCAAGTACTTATGGCCCTTCTCTAACTTGATGCTTCGAACATAAATTAAATGGTCATAATAGGAAATGAAAATTAGGCCCCATTTACTATTATAGAGGAAAATTAAGCCGAATACGTTATAGTTAGTGTTGATGGTATCTTCGTAACCACGGCAAGCCAATCAAGGTGGATAATGCCTAAAAGGGTCCCTCGTTGAATTGAGAACAAGCCGTTGGTCGGTACAGGATGAAGCACATAAGATTAGACCTTGGAAAATATTTGAGGGACTATAACTAATCAGTTTCATATGAAATCTCTTCTTCTTTCACTTAAAAATATTTAACGTGAGTCTTAAGGGGATTACAATGTGATCTTTTTGGTCAAACTTCAGAAATAAAGAAGATAACAGACTTGATCAATCTTTAATTCTTTATACAGGAGGGTCTTGCTTGCTTTTGTTTAATGGACATGCGAATTTAGACCCTTGAGAATTATACACTAGCACGCACACCCCATGTTGACGTAAAAGGAAGAGGTAGCTTTAAAGTCCACCAAGAAAGTGAATTTGATTTTATTGAATTGAAGAAATATTGAAGTAGAACAAGCACAACTCGGGCTTCAAAATCAAATTTCTTCGACTGGAAATCAGATATGTTGGAGCAGCAACTGAAAGCATAGTCGATGGAACAAAATCATCTTAGTGATCAACTGATCCACCTTAGGATTGGGATCTGCAAATTTCCTTCTTTTCTAAGGAAAAAATGAAACATTTTCTAGACTAATGGTACAAACTTGGCTAAAGCAAAAGTCGGCTGGAGGGCCAGAGCACAAAAAGTTAGATTCCCTCTAGAAATGGGAATTGAACAAATTTATACATAGACGTGTATGCTGTGATCTGTTCTTGTATAAGATGATGTTACAATAAGTCCATGACATTTGGTATGAAAAAAGCAAACGGGGATGATGATGTTAAGAGTTTGAATGCTCAAGGGAAAGTTAAGCGATGGGGTCGGTGCGTGGTGATGCAGCCATAGCCGACCCACAGCCCATTTGGACCATACAAGCAGATGCTTTCTAAGCTTTCTAATTTCGCAAACTTGCCCTATTTTGTCAAAGAAGATGACCTAGCAAAAGCTAGTTAAATATATACCGTTTCAATTAGAAAAATACTAAGAGATTGCGGGAACTTGGTTGAAAAATATGCATCTAGCAGCAACTATGTTTAGTATATGGTATAGCTCATTAGTCTCAATTAGACTTTCTAATGAAATTAGTTGAGAGGGAAAATTTACACAAGAGAAACAGTGGATGGAGCATCTAGGCATTCCATATGGGTCCCCCGCTTTAGTTTGACGGTGGTCCACCAACTTATAAGTATGGTTGGTGGGCCGCCTCCATTTTCTTTTTGCTGCTGAAATATGAAACCAGACTGGAATTGAATGGCTCCAAACGCTTTTGGTGCATACTTAAGGGTTCCAGTTCCAATTTCCCGGCCAAATCAATTCCATAATCCCTCATGACACTTATACTGAATACAAATGAATTTCACCATAACTCAAATGATTTATACATGTAACTAGATGGTAAGGATGGATTCAATTCTTGATCTTCTTAGTTAGCTTTATAGAATAAAGAAATGGAATATGAGCGAAACGATTGTCACAATTTTGTGTCAGCCAATTTGTTATTTGACACTGTTAAATCCTGTAAAAAAAGAATGGATATCATTCTTTAATTTTATTTGACTCAATGTTTTTTGGTTTTAATTTCTTTTGAGGTGAGCATGTGGAATACTTGAGTCTTCTTTGGCAGTCCTTCCTTCCAGTTCAAACCAATATTCTCAAAGTCTGTCTAATACAGAACTACTTCTCCATCTACTTCTCTTCTTCTTCTTCTTCATATCATTTGTACACGCTCAACCCTTATTTCCATAAACAGTCCTTTCATTTTCTTTCCTCTCTCTCTGTTTCTTTATAGTGTCTTATCCTGCAATTCTCATCAAGTCTCTTTCTTTCTCTCACTGTGCATAAAACATTCATCAACAATCTATGGCTGCCAACAAATTTGCCACCATGCTACACAGAAAAACCAACAAGATTACCCTTGTCTTAATTTATGCACTTCTTGAATGGATTTTGATCATTCTTCTTCTTCTTAATGCTCTGTTTTCTTACCTGATCATCAAGTTCTCTGATTATTTTGGCCTTAAAAGACCCTGCCTTTTGTGTTCTAGGCTTGATCACATCTTTGAGCCTGCCAAGTTTCACAATTCCTATAGATCTCTGGTATGTGAAGCTCATGCCTTGGAGATTTCCAAACTGGGTTACTGCTCGAATCATCGAAAGTTAGCTGAAGCTCTTGACATGTGTGAGGATTGCTCGTCCTCATCAGAAAATGAATTGTCAAAGAAGTTTGCTTTTTTTCCATGGATGAAGCAACTTGGAGTTTTTCAAGAAAACGGAGTTGATAACGTAAGTCAGAATGACGAGGTGGTTTTGAAGTGTTCTTGTTGTGATATCAACCTGGACTCAAAGTTTCAGTTTCATGATCATCAGCCGATCAACCCTTCTTGGGGGGATTCGGATAATACCCAGAAAGGAGTTTTCAACTTAGAATCTAAGGTTGATGAAAATGATCATGCAGACAGATCTCAGTCTGGTCTCATGGAGGTTACTTTTGGAAGCAATCAGGGGATTGATGAAAACAGCAAGGTACATGTTAGAGAAAGAGAGGAGAAGACACTGGAGGATTCTTTATTCCTCGTATCTGACTTTGTTTGTGACCAATCGGTTGCTGATGAGAGTAAAAGATCAGACACGACTATTGGAAACTTGCAAGAACCAGTCATAAAGGAAGATGTGAATGTGTTAATGAGTGATCCATCTTGTCATCAAACTGTCATGGTTTCAGGTGGCTGCAGAGAAGTTATCAGTTGTGAAATTCAGCCTAAGCATCTGGAGTTTTACATCGATCAGGATGATTGTCACCTAATTCCTGTTGAATTGATGGGTTCAGGTTCCAATCAGAGGCAAAATGAAAGGAGTGGTGACAAAGGAGCAGAGGAAAGTTATGGTAGTGAGGATTTTGTTCTAGAGTTTGATAAGCATGCTGGGACAGAGTATGAGTTAGTTGTGGAGGATAATAGCTGTTTTGAAGAAAATTTGCCATTGCTTTCATGCCATGATGGCGAGGATGAGCCTAAAGTTGAATTATTCGAGTCCAGAGAAGTATCTCAGGATGGAATTTCTTCACAAATGCTTGTTGATTTTGATGAAGAAGTTGGCTTTACCAGTGATAATCATGGTTTTCAAGAAAATTTATACCTGGAAGAGGATATAAAGGGACCTGCAAATAGTCAAGGTAATTTCTAAGATGTCCTTTAATTTATTGTGTGCTTCATATTAAATTCTGATCTAATTTCATAATAAATTTGGCAATGTGCAGTCTCCGAAGAATCATTCCAAATGCAAGGCGATGAAATTGAAGCGGATGTCTCTATAGGGACAGAGATTCCTGATCGGGAATTAATTGATGATTTTCAAGCTCAAGACTTTGGTCATCCATATGTATGCTCAGAAGAAACCCCTTCGATTAGTAATGCCGATTGTGATGTACAAGTTGAATTTTCTCATATAAATGAAGCTCTTAGCGATGGAGACGATGGTTTTCAAGAGAACTCAGACAGAAAAGAGCAAAAAATTGAATGGGGGAACAGTGAAGGTACTTCGAAATTTTCTTTCTATTCATAGTTTGTAATTCATCTTGAATTGGACCTGAATTCATGTTGAATTTCATATATTTGAAGTCACTGAAGAAGCCTTGCAAATGCAAGCCAACAAAACTGAAGCAGATGCCTCAATAGGGTCAGAGATTCCTGATGAGAAGCCTGTTAGTGATGTTCAAGCTCAAGAAGTTCCTCCGTGTTTAAGCACGGAGGAAAACCCAATGGCCACTAGTGCTCATTTTCACCGGCATAACAGTCATGGTAAGCCTTAAATTCTTTGGCTCGGTTATAAAAGAAGTCTTTTCTGGTTATCTTTATTGATAAGAAGTTCGTTTGTTGCGTTAGGATCTAAGCAAACTGAGGAAGATGAATTGGAATTTAGGACCATAGCGGCTGAAATAAGCGTGTCAGTGATAAACAACCATTTTGCATTGTGTTCTGAAGGCGATGAGACAGAAGAAGACAGAATTCCCAACACACCGACTACAATAGATGGTTTCCATCACTCGTATAGGAAGTTTCTATCAATTGAAAGACGAGAATCTGTTACAGAAGACTCATTGGATGGAAGTGTCATGAGTGATATAGAAGCAGCTGATGGAGTTCCGACGATTGAGAAGCTGAAATCAGCTCTTAGAAACGAAAGGAAGGCTTTGAATGCTTTATATGTGGAACTAGAAGAAGAGAGAAGTGCCTCTGCAGTTGCAACTAGTCATACTATGGCAATGATTAATAGACTTCAAGAAGAGAAGGCTGCAGTGCAAATGGAAGCTTTGCAATACCAGAGAATGATGGAAGAACAAGCAGCTTATGACCAGGAAGCTTTGCAGCTTTTGAATGAACTTATGGTAAAAAGGGAAAGAGAGAAAGCAGAGGTAGAAAAAGAGCTCGAAGTCTATCGCAGAAGGGTAGAGAATTACGAAGCAAAAGAGAGAATGATGTTGAAGAAAAGGACAGATGGAAGTCCGAGAAATGGAACTTCGTCGTCGTCGGTCTCTTGTAGTAATGCTGAGGAAAGTGACGGACTATCTGTTGATTTGAATCATGAAGCAAATGAGGAAGATAGATTTAGCAATCATCAAGAAAGTGGGAAACAGAATACTCCTCCTGATGCAGTTTTATATTTGGAGGAGTCTTTGGTTAATTTTGAGGATGAGAGGATGTCAATTCTTGAGGAACTCAAGGCTTTGGAGGAGAAGCTCATAACACTAAGTGATGAAGAGGAACAACGTTTTGAGGACATAAAACCAATCGAGCATCTTTACAACGAAAATGGAAATGGATACCACGAGGATTCTTGCTATAATAGTGAAGCAAATGGATTTGCAAATGGTCATTACAAGGAAATGAATGGCAAGCATATAGAACGAAAGATGGGTGGTGCAAAGGCGAAGCGACTTCTTCCACTTTTTGATGCCACCACTGATGCACATATTGAAGATGAGATGTTAATCGGGCATGTCGGAGTTGATTCTGTCGTCAAATTTGACGTGGACAGCAAGAAAGTTTCTATTGAGGAGGACGTGGATCATGTCTATGAAAGACTACAAGCCCTTGAAGCAGATAGAGAGTTTTTGAAACATTGCATAACCTCCTTGAAGAAAGGAGACAAAGGGATAGAGCTTCTGCAAGAAATCTTACACCACCTTCGTGATCTAAGAAGTGTGGAACTTCGTGTAAGGAACATGGGAGATGGTGTTCTATAACGACATTGTGTTCACCTTTGTACAAGAACAGGTATGTTTCAATGTCCTCAGTTTCACTTCTTACAACATTTGCTAGAGTTTTAATAAGAAGATAATTTGTGTATACATTATATGCAGATTACATTACGGTAAGTTGATGAACAGCGCCGAATTCAAGTGGGAGACAACAGCTTCTTGCTTGTTCAAGTGGTTAAGACCAAATGCAAAGTTCCATCATTTGAGCAGCATAGTTCATATGGGAAGTCCCTTATGGAGAGGGAGGGTCCTGTGGTGATCAAGGTGGACTGACTGGAGAACATGAAGGTCTACCTATTTAAGAAATTTGAACTTGTGGTTTTGGTGTCCAATGTAAGCCCAAATTTTTGGTGGGGTTGAGCTCATCGTCGTCTTTCTGGTAAAAAGGAGGGTGGTGAGTGTATGTGTGTGTAGGGTAGTGAAGCCAAGCTGTCATTTTGTATGTTACTAGGAAGAACCTGGCTTGCAAAGCTGGAGATATCCAACAATGATTCCAGTGCCAGGTGCATATAGCCATTAGTTTATTGAGACAGTTAGGAACAGGGAACTCTTTTTGTCTTTTTTCTCAATACTTGTGGTAGGAAAAAGAAGGGGCCTTTCTTTTCCTTTCCCATCTTTGCATCATTTCATCACATGGCTTGTTTATTATTTGAGTTACTTGTATACTATATGTATCCACTTTGTAAAGTATGTAAAAGTGAGTGTTTGTTTATTCCGTTTGGAGCTGCTTTGGTACGAAGGCAGGCAATTGTTAGATGTACAAACCATATAAAAGATGTATAAATATGGCTTTCACGTTGATGTTGCTTTAAGCATAAAAGAAACCTTGGTAGGTACAAGCCAACACAGAGTAATTTAACTCGTGAATATGATAGTTTAGTAAGTAAAATTATAAATTTTGTATCTTATAACGAATGCTGATGAAAGGCCCAAGAGTAATGATGATTAATGATGGGTTTAGCAGTGATTATCTCGCCTTTAGGGCCCCATCTGTCCTGCTATTCATCATCATTCATGTACTAATATCAGGTAGACCAAATAATGCCATCCAGATAGAGCTCTTGTTATATGCATAAATCTATCTGCTGTTTCCAAAATACCAATCGGATTGGTTCGGATGTGTTCCTCAAGTTCATTTTACACTTTCACGCCAAGCTCACTCAAGGGCTAACTTCTACAAAATGAGAGTCGCAGTTGTTTGAAATGCCATTCTGAGACCCTATTAATTTGATCTAAAGTTCTCTGTTGGAGAAATTATTTCGGTAATGCTTCAGACACCAACACCACTTATTAGATTATAACCCCCTTATCCCTTGGAAAGATTCTTCCCACGTGCACTTGTGCATGAACATGTCTGTTGAGGTTTAGACATATGAATTTATACAGTCTTCTATATGGAATATTGTATTTTTCTCAACTTTTCAATAAAAAGTAGCAAAATCGGTAATTATTACACTTTCGGCGACGTTCTAAAAGGACATTAAGAGTGAGATCTACATTAGGTCGCTCTCATTATGTTCCTCTCAGAATTAATCGAATTCATTGTAAAGGTGTCTGCATGTTCTTACTTACAAGTTCCTGCAACGCCAGAGAATTAACTAATAATTAATGAATACAGATTCTGACAGCTAAAAGGGTTGTTCTAATGGTGATGAATTGAAAGCTTAAGTTGCCTGATTCCAGCCATTCAACTTTTCCCTATTATTTTGCCCATGAAATGGTAAGAGACAACCTAAAATCAAGTTTGAAAAATTATGGTCATTGGGAACATGCTTCAAATCCCTTTGGAATGAACCAAGTACTTGCCATCCTACTCTTAGCTTCAACCCTGAACCTATACCTGATATTATCTCTTCATGAAGTAATGCTCTCTAATATCATTCAAACAAATGCAACCCATTGAATGATAAAACCTTCTCAAGCATGCCCAACCTCTAAACTTCCCTAACGTGAACATACCAAACTCATGTACCAACCTAAGTAAAGACCTATCTTATAGAACCAAAGGCCCTTGTTCAGACTGCTTTGACACTGATGTTAGTGACGACAATTCAAGTTATGAAGAGATGCATATTAGGGCCAGAAAAATGGAAAAACTAAAGAGGAAAATGGTTCTCAAAACTTTCACATGAATATTCTATGTTGGAATGCACGAAGGTTTAATAATTTCTCTAATAAGTGGATCTTAAACACCTCTTAAACTCAATTTATCCCTATCTGAAAATCTTTAAAAAGAAGAAGAATGCTGATGAGTCCTCCTCCTTCATGTCAGCAATGGAGAATTTGTCTCCTTTTTAAAATCCGAAACATGCTTACAATGGCAGAATTTACTTCTAATAGAATCTTCAGATGGTTAATGTTAACCTACTTTTCTCTTCAAAACAATTTATGCACTTCCAAATTACGATAAACCTTTCAAAACTTGCCTTCATGTTTACAGTAGTTTGTGCTTCCAGTAACTACTTTATGAGGAATAAATTTTAGGATTACGTTTATCAACTCTCTCAAATTCATTGTAATGATACCTGGCTGATTACTGAAATTTTTAGCTCCCATTTTTTCTCTTTGAATCATAAGGAGGCATCATAAGATGGGACGCTAGTGTAGATGACCTTACTGTAAATATTTGAAACAGTATGCTCTTTGATCTGAATTTCTCTAGCAATCTGTTCACGTAGTCAAACAATCAATCTAGAAGAAGCTTGATTAAGTGAAAATCGGATAAATTTTTAATCCTAGGTCTTCTTCCTTTCTTTTATCTCAGTCAAAATTTCCCTCTGCTAAGATCTTCGACCATTAATTCCCCAATTCATATAACATTATGTTTAAATGCTCAAAAAGTCTAAGCTTTTTTTCAGCTTCTTCACTATTCTTGTTGATCTTAATTTTACTAAAGTTACTAATAATGCTTGTCTCACCTTGAGAATTCAGTTACTGATACATACTTTTTCAATACTCCATGCCTCAGTAGGTGCAAATTTTAAGTTTTTCTCTTAGAAACTCAAGCCTGTTTGTTGAAAAAGTTTTGATAAAGATATATGCAAGCTTACAATTCTTCAACATATATGACACCATCCTTTTGACTATATACGATAAAGAATAATTTAATATTGAAATGCTTAGTTTTTCCATGAAAGACTAGACTGCTGGACATGGCTATAGTTACCTGGTTGCCTACCATCACCTCTGTACTTGTCTCTTGCTCTAAGTGAAAATTAATAAAATAAGACATATCTCCCAATTCTGTCATTTCATAGACTTGCATCATGTCGTTTCTTTAAATTGTTGAATATGTTCAGCATTGCTATATGTAACCAAAAGATCATCAACATATAATGAGACCATAGTAAGATTAGTTGGTCACCTTTGATTTACAAAGTGGATTTAATAAGATTTTTAATAAAGCTTAGTTTCAATAAGTGCTCATTAATAATATTATTTCAAGTTCTTAAGATCTGTTTTAAACCATATAAAAACCTTCTTTAACATATAGACCTCATCCTCATTCCCTTTCATAATAAAACCTTTAGGTTGCTTAGCATAGATTTCTTCCTTTAGAAATCCATTTAAAAATGGGAATTTGACATCAAGTTAGTAAATTTGTTATCTTATTTTTGCTACAATATCTAGTAGCATCTTTATAATATCTAGCCTTGCATCAGGAGAAAATATATCAAAGAAATATAATTCAAAACTTTAAGCATACCCTTTTATCACTAACCTTGCTTTGTGTTTACTGATTGAGCCATCAGTATTTAGTTTTACTCTAAACACCCACGTAACTCCAATTACCTTTTTTTTTTGTTTAGGTCTTTCTACTAGCTCCTAAGTCCTTTTTTTTTCAAAAATGAAGAGCTTCTCTTGGATTGCATCCTTTCACTTGGGTTCCTTTTCTACTTCCTAATGCCTTACAAGTTCAAGAGTAGAAACATTGTATTTATAATAACCATCAGAGAGAAATCTAGTTTCTCTTATAAGAGGATCATCAACTAACTCATACTGATTTTGCATGTGATCAATAATCAACTTCTTTTCTATATCGTTCTAGCTCTATTATTCACCCTCCATAAATTGCACATCCTTGCCTATCATGACTTTCTTATGTGAGGTTGAAGAAATATTTAAGCATTGGATGTTAAGCAAGATGTTAAGTTTGGCTTTCTTGTTTAGCTTATCTCTTTTAATATGTGGCATGAGAGTAAAACATAAGCATCCAAATACTTTAAAAATTTTCAATGAAGGCTTGTAACCATACCAAGCCTCAAAAGGGTTCTTCCTTTATAATGTTTTATTGGGAAGTCTATCTAAGAAAAATAGTGCAAATTTTGTAGCTTCCGCCTATATTCCTTAAGCAACTATTTCTCATAAAACAATCGTTTGAAAATTTTCATTATTCTTCGTTTCATTGACTCCATTTTGCTGAGGAGAGTATGAAGTTGTAAATTGATACTCAATGGATGCTTCCTCACAAAAGATATTGAATTTTGTAAGGTGTACCCGTTATCGTTATCAGAACCTCAAAACTTGAATTTTGTAGCCACTTTGGTTCTCAATCTATTGATTAAATTTCTAAAACACATCTACACCGTTTAACTTGAATCTAAAGAAAATATATTCAACCCATTCTGGTGAAGTCATCTATAAATGCAATATAATATCTAGTCCACTGGAGTGAAGGAATCCTCTAAGGTCTTACAAAATCTATGGGAACTAATTACAACTTCTCAGTTGTTCTCCAGGCTATTTGTTTTAAGATTAGTCTTACCTACTTGCTATATTAACAAGCCCTGCAACTTGGTAATTTTGATTCTAATTAAGGTAAGCCTTGAACTAGCTCCTTTCTCTGCATATTCAATACTATAACATGATAAAAATGCCCTAGCCTCTTGTGCTAGGTCACTTTATTGTTTACAGTAATTAAATAAGCTATTTGATCATTTTTATTAGATCAAGCGAGAAGTTTTTGCCTCTCATTTTAATATTATTGGCATCCTTAATCAAACATTGATTTTTTTAAAAAATAATTTTAAATCCCTTCTCAATTAGTTGTCCTACACTTAGTAATTTTGGTCAGTATCATATACATACAAGATATTATAAATTAATTTTGGAATTGTACAATTTTCAATGGCTATTGTTCCCTTTCCTTTAACAGTAATGAGTTCATCATTGCCAAACTTTGACTTTTGATACCTTTGATCTGTCCAACTCTCTAAAAAGCTCTTGATTATAGGTCATATGATTTGTACCAGTATCCATTAGCCAACATTCACTTGAGCTACTAGTAAAACAAGTTGTTATAAACAATTACTCTTCCATATGTTCTGCAACTCGGGCATAATTCTTTTACTAAAAATTACATCCATATATTCTCTCATAATGCTCTAGCTTGTTACAATTAGCACACTTGACATTAGATCCTTTCTAACACTTAAAAAGGGGATGACCCTTTTTGCCACAATGCTTATAAGGAAGAAATTTCTATTTTTTTTCCATTGTGAATGCTTATGTTAGCTTTTACTTCTTATATGTTGAAATTCTTCTTGTTATTTTCTTTTTCTAGCATTTCTCTCATTAGTTGATTTCCTTGTGCGGCAAGGCCCAGATGACATAATGAGTAGTAATTCAGTATGTTGTGAAACGACATTAATACCACGCAACTGCAAAGATTGAAAGCTATGCCCAGATATCGAAGATTATGTAAAATTCCAGAATTTATCAGATCTTCCCAGATGACTAATAAAAAAAATACTCTAGTAAAAATAATATTCCACACAAGGTCAACCACTCCAAGTTTTGCAATTACATTTGCATTATATCCGATACCTAAAGTCTAAAGATGATTTTCTTGATTATGTTTTTATACATCAATTTTTGAGTTGGACAATGGAGAATAGGAAAAATGAAGCTTGAATTTAAAATCTAGTCACAACCTCGTTGATGTTGGACTAATAACTCCGGTAGTTAATATTTGTTCATCAATTTTGCGGTGCATTACTCTAAACATAATGAAAATTTGATAAATAAACAAAACAAAGATTGCTTTTTATTAAAATTATTAAAATAGAGAGGCTAGAATCCCTCTAATATAACCACTCAGTTAACCGCGTATATGAGCAACTACATCTGATAATCTCCTCAACTCCTAAGTAAGACATGAAGTTATAACAAATAAAATAAACAAAAACTTTTGACTTAATTTTTATTAATATTAGAAACAACCAAGTTATCGTTGACCTAACAGAAAAAATGACAACATCATTTAGCTGTTAACTTTTTTGTACCTATGTACATTAGAGAGAGAGCCTCTACCTTCTCTCTATGTTTCTCCTTCTTCTAGCACTCCTTCTTGCCTTCTACCTACTTGTTTCTTCATTCTGATTCCACTCTTCCCCTG
>JAOQMM010000171.1:5600714-5617922 GCA_027563515.1 Erythroxylum platyclados | reverse complement strand
CACATTTATGGGAACATATCTTCTATTCCCATAAACATGTTCCAACCTTGCTGTATTGATTTTCATCCACACATTTATATGAGTCACATTTATATAATTAATAGCACAAGCTTGGAATACGTTAAACGGCACAGATGATCCGTGCCTTTACAATTAGAACAGATCTTCTATTCCTATAAACCTGTAGCATATATGACTTTACAACATATATGACGCATGTATTATTTAATGCCACCTATGAAATTAATTTTAAAAAATCAAAAACCCTAAAACGCATTTAGGTTACGGGCATAGAATTTCCATCACACTTCTGGACATGGCAACTCCTTCGCACTTCAAGGTAGTAGCTTCCTCGCACATTGTTGCCGTACCCAGTAGGTCCGTCGCATGCCACGGAACCTAGTTCTTGATTTTCATATACTGCAACTGACTATGTTCTTGATTTGGGTGTTGATATTTGATTGAACTTGATAGTTATGTGTCTATTATAGCTTGAAATTGAAATGTGTGTGACATTTTGCATATGATAAGGAAGAGTGATGGATTTATAATTATCAACTAATTAATATAATATCTAGATTTGACAGTGAATGTCTATGGAGCCAAAAATATTCCCTTTTGAGAAGATGAAACTAGTCCTTTGCAATCTTAGGGGGCGGTTGATTCAAATGAAATAATGGGAATGAATATAGTGAACAATGTTAATAGATATAATCATTATAAACATGATGGTTGGTTAGAACGAATGAATGATTACCATTACTAGTAGTTGGTTTATAAAAAATATTGAGAAATCAAATTTATTATATTTTAATTAATTATATTGTAATTATTAATTAATTAATTAATTAATATTAAAAATATTTTTTAAAAAAGAGCTACTACTAAGGAATGAGTTTCATTCCTCTACTAAATGGAAGTTATAGGAAATTTCCTAAAAGTGGGATATCAAAGCATTACCCCTATAATGATAACCAACAACCAACCACTTACTTTTCATTCCATACCTATTAACCCCTTCCTAAACCATCAACCAAGCACCCCCTTAATTATTTTTGCCCTTCTCTTTGGAGCTTTCGTGCTTCATCATTTACAATTATAGCTTTGTAATGCACAATACCAGTTGTCCATGTAAACTTAGTATCACGAATCTAATTATAGTGCCATTGTAAACGATATCTCATCTCCACACTTTAGTTTGGGTAATTATCATCGAATTCTATCATTTTTGTTTGCTCAAATCATTAGCATCATTTAAGAACACAAAAGTCCCCATCATGTCATGTAACCAAATTCTGAGGCTACGAACATTCTTTAGCTAAATTGAAGGATAGAAAATTCATGTGTCCTTGAAATAACCATTTTCCTTTTGCCAAATTTAGGTCAAGAGTATCTAGGTTGAATGCTTGCAATTTTAGTTTACAAAATAATTAAATGAAGTTGAAATTATTTCATGAAGTGCACTAAAGCTTAGGACTAATGTTATGAATAGTGTACCAATACCAATATCAAATTTAGTTTTGGTACGATATAGTATCGATATTAGTCAATATCAGGTATCGTTTCAAGCAATTTTTAAAAATTACAAAATAGTTGTTGAATTTTTTAAAATACAAATAGTCCCTCAATATATTATACTATATAATTTTTAATTTTACATCAACCTGGTCTCTAAAAATTATAATAATATAAATTTGAAATAACAACTATTTCTTTATTTCTATTAGTGCTGCTTTACATATTTCACATATAAACAATAACCAAAATTAATATAAGGAAAAAGATCGTTTAATCATACATATATATATATATATATAATTAAGAATAATGCAAATTACTTAAAATATTACAATTAATATCATATAATAAAGATTAATTACATTACAACATCATGGAGTAAGAATAATATAAGTCCTTAACTTCATAAGAATAACATAAGTTCGTGTCGAGAAATACAGTCAAGTAGAAGTGAATTTTAAAACAATAATACCTACAATTAAAAGCTTTATATTTATATTACACATATAGAATTTAACATATATATCAAATACAAGTAAAATTAAAAAAGAGAAGAAATAAAAAACCTAGAACCTCATTCAATGGAATAGCTGCTCAAATCGCATTGACCTCAATTATTATTTGGTACAAGATTTCATTATTAAGATGAGTCTCGTCATCACCATCGTTCAAATTCATTGCACCAAATAACATATCAAGCCTTTCCCATCCAATATTTTCTTCCAAGTCACTCTCATCTATCAAACTTGATTCCTCTAAAACTCAATCCGCTAAAAGATTGATATGGTTAAACAGAATTGAATCTATAAAACTGTTTAATCTATTAACAGTTATAGTAAACAAATAAAATTAAATTATTAACAATTTATATTCAACTTAATAATGATAATAATATACCTCTCTTGAAGCTTTAAGTTGTATTGAATAAAGATCAAATTGTTCAGTCTTCTATATTCTAATCTATTACTTTTTTTGGAATGGAAAATTCCAATTGTGCTTTTATTCCTTTCATGCCCTATTGCACTCATCCATTGACTCAGAATTTGAATTGCAAACATTTGCAATTTTGGAATACCACTTTCGAATTGGTCCCACCAACCTACTATAAGACAATAAAAGTACCCTTACAAATAAAATAAAGTAATGATTAATTTCATACTAGTAACAAAAGTGAATAAATATATACTTATATTAAGTTTATTTCTTTGACGAATTGTAATGGGCATCCCAAAATCTCCATATGCATCATTGTATACCTTTATTTTTGAGCTAAGAAGATGTTGCATCATCTCATGTGCAATAATTATTGTTATAGTTAATAGCATTCTCTTATTAACTTCAACTTTTTTTGTAAAACTTGATCCAAAAAAGACATTAGAATCAAAAAATTCCCTAACTACAAATAATAAAGAATAAAGTTACATTTCGCATATTTCGCTGATGACTACAAGATGAGGTATATATAAAGAAGGCCTCCTTTTTAGATTAGCCATGATTGCTTCCTTCGCCCTTTCTATGACATCATAAAAATAACTTATTGTTGTATTTTAATGACTATTAGCTAGACGAAGTAATCTCTCTAAAGACTCATAACCTTAGATGAAAAATTGACATTATGACTAAAATTCATAATCTTCAAATATAATTTTAGAAACCTCCATTCTAATATTAGACCTAGTATATTGAGATACAACTCACTTATCACTTGTAAACAATTGTCTTAATTCCTTCTTCATTAGAACAAAGTATTGAAGTTATAAGAAATTAGTTGCAGATCTTGTGATAGCAAATGACATACAACCTACCATTAGTGAAACCCTTTCTCTTCAAATTTAGGATCCATGTATGATTATAGATGAACTTGTTCACTTTTCTTATTTTCTGCATAATTTCATGAATGATAGGGAAGTATCTAGGGTCTCTTATATTTTTCAACATCAGTTCAATGCAATTGTAGCACAAGGAGTCTAATAAAAAGAATCATACATGCTTTGTAATCTTTTTTTAGTTGCTTTATAAGCATAATCATTGTCAGTGATGAATTGTACAATATTTTCAGGCCTAGCTTCATTCACAACTTTACCAAATATCTAAAATAGAGTATCAACATTTTTAACAAGGTCAGATTGATTAATAGACTTAAAAAATATTGTCCCTTTAACATAATAAATCAAAAAATTTGATAATAGTCTCATATCTTCTATTTGTCTAACCAACACACATGATTAAATACCTTTAAGTTGCCCAAGTCATTTTTCTTTCTTTTATATAACTTTTTATTTAAGAAAAAGAGCTGCAGAAGAATACCTTTTTAATTATCAATTGAAAGAGCTATATATCTTACACCATAATAGGCAATAACATCCACCATAGGCTAGTAATAATAAGACTGAGTAGCATTGAATGATACTACTACATCATACCACCATCTAATTATTGTCATATCCACATTATGAGATACTTCTTTAGAATGTAAGGCGCTACGAAGTTATTCGGGGTGCAAAAATGTTATACAATTGTCTTCTCCTCTTCCTCACATTAAGTGAACAATCCCTTCTTATTAGGCAAGAATACCACCTTCAACTTTCTTAGTATCATCTTGACCACCAAAAAAAGAGTTTCCACTACCAATTTCATAGTTTAATCTTTATGTTATGTCTTTCTTATGCTAATACTCTTCAAGCAAAGTTTTCATTTGCAAATTCACGTTATGGCTAACTTTCTTACAAGGATTCACATCACCTTTGATCCTAACTAAATGCATCTTTAATATGGTTTCCCTTACCTTTCAAATGTTTGTTGCAATACAAAAAAATAATGTGGTTCTTCATACTAGGAACCAATCTAACATGAGCCTAAGCTGGATCATTGAACCTGAAGAACCTGAAGAGGTTGAATTTATGATGAGTACTTGAATTTTCCTACATTTATTTGGAAAAAAAAAGATATGTGTCAAAATGTAGAGGAAACAATTTGAATATGGGATGGACATATTAAAAAGTAAATGAATCATCCCAAATCCAAATTGCAATAGTCAACACTCAACAAACTTAATACTAAAATAGATACCATTTATATAATGAAATATATCTAAAGACATAAAATAGATACCATTTATATATGCCCAAATAAACAACCCCATAATAAAATATCTCTAAGAATCACAAAAAACTACTAAAGTAGATAACTTTATGTTGACAAAATTAAATTAAAAATTTAAGCAACTAATATAGATTAAATGGAATTTGATTTCATTAACAAAACTCTAACATGAATAAGAATATCATCCGTATAGAAATTATAGCTTTAATCCTTGCAATTTAAACTTAAATTTTCAGGATGTATCATAGTAATAATAGGTATATTAGTTTGACAAAATCTATCCTAAAATATGAAACAAAGGAAAATTTTTCTCAAAAAGGGATTCATAGAATTCAATCAAACAAAAATTATGATTCAATTATATCTTCTTATTCCTCATACCTTCAAGATATGAACTAAAGTTGATATTTATATTAAGATTTACTTATTAATTTAAAATTTCAAATTATGTTGACTAATGAGTAATGAGTATACTCATAAATCAAGGAAAATCTTATAAAATATTTTAAAGTAATCATGAAAAAATCAAATTACTTTAAGTTTAATATAATTATAGAAAATTAAATTACCTAATGTTTAATATTAATTTCTATGTAATTAGTAATGAAAATGATTAATTATTAATATATTATTCCAAGCACAAATATTCAAAATTAGTAATAAAAATAATTAATTATTGATGTTTCAAATTCAATTTTCAAGCCTCAATTTAATTCAGTTAGTACTCAATTGGCAATTATCTAAGCTAAAAAAGGAAAACATATTGCACAGTAACAAAGGCCACAATCCCACAACACAATTCAACACGAAACAATAACGCTTATAGGCCACAGTCACAAAATCTTCTAAGTCAAATATTCTCTACACATGAATCATATTGAAGTTTTAAATAAAAAACTTTCTTTACTGTAAGTACATAGATCATATCTTATAGCATAAAAGTATCATCCTAAGAGGATTGGAGTAGCCACCCAACAACTCTTGTAAACTTTGTTTAAGATAAACAGTAAGATAAATCACTAAAAGTTAAACTAAAAACAAAGAATTGATAATTAAACAGTGAAATAAGCAGCAGTGAATTGGTTGATTGATTAATGATGAAAATTAGAAACCACTTTTATCGTTATTTATTCTCACTTAACCTTCTTGATTTAATACTACTAGACTTTAGTTATTCAATAATTATGATTACCTTCTCTCGAGATCTAATCATGAAATCCCAATTAAAATAGATAGAATTTGAATTGTGACTTCTCGATCTATCAAAACTCTTCGTAACTATGTAATTGGATTTGAAGCAATCATATGAGGAACTAACAAACAATTAAGATATCTCTTCAATTACCTATTAATTTAATTAAGCAACACAACATAAATGATCCAATCTAATCTCCTTATTCAAATTGAATATAAAGCAATAAACATCACAAACATATTTCATTAAACCAATAATGTTAAGTTTAACAAATAAGTCAATAGTAATTCCTAAAGGTATTTAACAATCCATATATGTAACTATATATCCTAATTGAGTCATCATTAACATTCAACAACAACAAGGAAATAAAAGAAAGAAGTAAAAAATTGAATTTAGATATTTTATCATCTTTGCCTTAAGTTGTAATTTATAGCTTGTGTTCTTTAAGATGTTGCTCTTTTTTATCTCTTCTTTTGTGCTTTCTACTCGTCTTTTTGGTGTTTTTCTCTTCCTTTTTATATTCTTGAGCCTTCTATGATTTTTATATAGTTTCTCCATATGCTTTTATACTCCCCGAATTGTCAAAAGTATAAGAAAAACTCACGACCCTTGCTTTAGCTCTCTGTCACATTCGTGCATAAAGCTCACCAACTTGTTGTTGCTTCATGCACGATCATACATGGAATGCACAATCGTGCTAGATGTTGTTTTCCAACTCCTTCATCTTTTCTTCAATTTTTCCTATCTCCACTCATCATTAAACATATCAAATAACTCTTGAAACATATAATTAAGATCAAATTCTAGCCCTAAACAACAATCAATTAAATAAAACATACAAAAACATTAATAAGAATATAAATATAAGTCTTAAACACATGTTTATCATCTAAGAAAACATTAAAAAACACACTCTAACACCTCTAAAACACACTATAATTTACACTTATCAACTTCTGCATTCTTAAATATTTGCTTGTACTCAAGCAAAACCAAACCACAAAACAAACAAACACACAATCATATAACAGTGAGATAATGGTACAATCACATTAAATTTCACGAAAGTAACGTAGCCACAAATATCACTCACTTAAAAAGTTGCAACACACTAACTTATTCCATTCATGTTCAATTGCTTTGATTTAAGTACATATATCAACCAAAATATTGACACCCTATTTATTTGTCTACGATAATTGTAAGCATACACTCATTCTTATTCACTAATTAAAGAGGTAGGCTATTACTAAATACACTTTTAGGGATTTTTTTTACATTTAACAAAAATATCAATAAGTTCACTTTTATTGATAACACCATTTTTCAGATTTTATTTAATGATCACCTAGTCTTTTGACACAAAGGAAAACACTTGTCATGAATGTCCCCTGGTTACTCAACTAAGTTACGTTTTATCAAGCTTGATTGGAGTGTCATTCTAGCCTTTTGATGCGAAGAAAAACATTTTGTCATAAATGCCCCTGGTTACTCAGCTGTATCATAACTCACAACTGACTGTTAGCTTTATTCTTAGCCCAATTTTTTATAAAAAAAAGGGCCAATTAAATAGGATATTTATTTAACACACATTTTTTCCTAACCTAGATCAATTCTTCCTAGTTAATCATTTCCATGAAAGGCTACTAATGAGGACATGTGAAGGTGCTCTTCTTTTGGTTTTCTGAATATATGAAAATCTGATTGTATCTTGAATATATGTCAAATAAACAATAGAATGTGTGGCTAGCCACCCTTTCATTCATCTGATCCGCAAATGGTAGAAAGTTATCCTTCTTAGTCATTGTGTTGCGCTTCCTATAATCAATGCATACCCTCAAATACATGACTATTCTAGTAGAGATTATCTCGCCTTTTTCACTCTCCATCGTTGTTATGCCTTCTTTCTTAGATATGCATTGTACCAGAATAACCCATTTTGCTATCCGAACTAACGTAAATAATACTCACGTCTAACAGTTTCACTACTTTCTTTTTGACCACCTTTTCATGTGACGATTTAGCCTTCTTTGTCTTTCCCTCACTGTCTTACTTCCTTTGTCAAGGTTAATCCTATGCATCACCACATTAGGACTTAAGCCTCTTATGTCATAAATTTACCATCTCATGGCTCTCATGATCTAGTTACTTTTCAAATCTGTGCCTACATGGTAGATCGTCCTCCCCCCTTTTGTTACTAACTTATTTCTCGATCAATATTCAAGATGCTTCTATGGCGATTTCAGCGAGGGGTCACAATTTCACTACTTTCTAGTTTTTTATTAGTTTAGATTCCACCTATTTCTAGTTTTATTATTGCATCTGATGTGCAGCTTTTTCACAATCATAAATTTTCTAATTCCTTGTATAAACTTGATGTAGAATGTCTGGCTCTCTTATTTCTGGTTACTAAATCTCCTGTAATTTCTTTCTTTCCATAATTCATATATTATGAATGATGTTCCCATTTTTAGCATCTACATATCATAGGTATCATGATTTAATTTCTATCATTGGAGCTAGTCCAACGTGTCCTCCATATTAAGAGGATTATACTGTATGTTGAATATTCTTAATAGTTTCCTCCAAATGTTAGAGGAGTAGCTATACGAGAATATTATATGATCTCTAGACTCCTTTTGTGATATACATAGGATATAAGTGTTGTATCTAATCTAACCTATTCTATGTAAGGTAGGGAACTTGTTTTGGATTGCTAGCCATATGAAAAAGATATGTTTGGGAATTTGTTGTTTATCCTAAATCATTTTGTACCATCTGACTTCTTGACTGTGAGGGATAAGTAGGTTATAGCATGATACACTGAACTCTTTTAAAAGGGTCTCTAAGCCAAATAGTTGTATCTGATTTGCTTTGATATGGTAGATAAGAGATGAAGAATGGTTGCAAATTAGCTAACCCTCTTGAGGGAATGTTGTTAACCTTAGAATTGATTGGAAGAATACATTAAAAAGGATTGTAGCTAGGTTGAGGATAAAGAAGATCTAAGTCAGTCCAGTTGCCAAACTACAAATTGGTTTGTTCTCCATCCCAATTATCTACTTCATCTCTCTCCCTATTATTTCCATAATACTTAGGATGAATTTGGTGATGGACGAAGAGTTTGAGAGAGACTTCATTATAAAAAAATTGACATTTTTAATGTTACTCTTTATGCATTCACTTTACCCAAATTCCTTCTTTCTTGTTGAACAAACCCCATATTCTTTTGGCCATTAGTGCTCTATTGAAAACTCTAATAGATTTGATTCCTAAGCATCCTTGTGTTTTAAGGAGACAAATGCTCTTTTATTTGATTTTAAGTATCCCTTTACTTGTTCCATCTCCACTCCATAATAAATTCCTTAGAACTCTTTCAGTCTCCTTAATTATTTTGATTGGTAGAGCAATATGCAAGTTCCAATAGATGTGCATCCCATTTAGAATAAAGTTTATCAATTGTATTGTCCCTGCATATGATAGATGCTTTAATGTCCAACTTTTAGTTCTCCCTAATATTGCATCAAAAAATAGTTTAAAATCATCGTAATAAAGTTTTGATGTTGACATATGAATTATAAGATATATAATTAGAGCTTTAAAGAGTAGGAGGCCTGACAACTTTGTTAGAGATTACTCCAGTGGAATCAGGGATGAGGGAATGGGGAGATGAATATCTGAATTTTCCTTTTGTTTACTATCAAATCAGACATTTTCTCAAATTAATTCAAGTTGTCAATTGGCAAAAGGATTGAATTTTCGCATGCTCCATGTAGGAGGAGATTATCATATGCAAATGCTATATTGAATAGCTTAGCTCTCCTACATTTGTATTGGTAAGTAAAGGTTCTACCTTAGTAAATCTTATGAGAGATGAGCCTGATCAATAGCTAAGGAGAACAAATAAGGAGATAGAGGACTCTCTTGTCTTACTCCTTTTGTTCCCTTTAAACAAATGAGTGTGTTTTCCATTAACCAAGACACCAAAACATGTAATAATGCATTGAGTTATCCGGTTGATAAATTTAGAGGGAAAACAAAAAACTTGTAGGATTTGAAGTATAAAAGTCCAGATGAGATTGTCAAATACTTTAGCACAGTCTATCTTTAAGGAACAACTTTTGACGTGCATGTTGGAAAGTTAGACTGGTGGTCCTTGAAGAATTCTTGAGTCATTAGAAAGTAGAATCTTGTATATAAAACATAATTGTGATAAAGGAAGATACTAAAAGAATTGATTACAGGAACTAGTTTGAAATAGATCTGTTATGATTAGTCATGAATCATCATAAGTTTATATGAATAAAATTATATCATCAAATTTGTACATCTATAAATTACTCATCGAATAATTAATTTAATCAGTCTTTACAAATATTTGTCAAACTTTATACCATATTTTCCTGAAAGTGACACGTGGGTGATTTGCATATACGGTTCCGTTCAATTAATCGCTACCAAAGACTTTGATACACTTTCGTGACCTGTTTTATTGAAAAAGCATGTGATAATAAAGAAAGATCCATCCAAATCTTCCCAATTCCAACAAGAAAAAAAACAAAGGTTGACTTGATGGCTTGAACTGATTCGAGGAAGTTTCATTGTCATGTCAGCAGTCAACTCATGTCCTTACCACCTGCCCCATCTGACTTATTCCGAACGGCTTCTCTTCCTCTGTGACCACAAACTCATATTAGTTGATTTAAGCTTTCATGATTCATAATTAGACTTCTTTGGAATGCTAATGAATTTCCTCCTCCATTAAATCCCTTCTTCACCTGAAATGAAAGCGCCCAAAACTAAATTCTAAGCATTCTTCCATATGAGAAAACGACTTCCTCTTCCCTTCTCACAATAACACATCCAAAATAAAACACTTTCGTTTTGTTACTTGACAGCATTTCTACATTATGTACCAAAATGATAACGTACATTATTATGTTTTATATAAACCCATACACGTGATGATTATGTGTGGCAAAGACTGACTTGTCGAACATTTTGAAATGGCACGCGTGTTTTACTTAGCAAACGCATTTAAGAACTCTGCAAAGAAGCAACCACCGGCAAGAACGAGTTTTTGACCTTTCCACCGGAAACAAAAGCTAAATAGGTGCGGAGAAAGAAGAGCTTTTTAATTCGACTTAAAATTATAGTTGAAGTTGACTAAACTGGAGATAAGCTAAATTTATATTATTAGTTTATTTAAAATATATTAAAAACAAATGAAAGCAGAAACAAAATAATCTCAACAGGTCAAATTTTGGTCAACATGGTGCTTTTCTTACACAGCTTGATCCCGGCATGACACCAATCTAAAACATTAAGATCATCAAAGCTTTAACCCAAAGGTCACACAGTTTCTTCTCCCAGTTCACACCAACTCTCTGTAATTCCAGTTTCCCCATGTCAAGATTACATCTTTCACTTCTAGGAATTTGAAACAGCTCTTTTCATCTGTTTTCCCTGGTGTATTTCTGAGCAGTTCATGTAATTTCTGTTATGAAAAAGTCGAATAAAGTCTTACGGAATATGATGAGGTTTTTCAAGTTTGGTTACACAAGGGGTAAGCGATGAGCCCTTTTGGTTGTTTTCGCTAATTTCTTCTGTTCTGCTGCATAAAGTTGTGGTCTTTATTTCTGCTTGCTTGATCTGTTCATGGGGCAGAGGGAAACAATGAAGAAGATTTGGAGAGAATTGCTGCACAGGAACAGAAGCAGTTTCGATTTGAGACCTTGGTCTCCGCTACAAAAGATTTCCACCCAACTAATAAGCTTGGTGAAGGCGGATTTGGACCTGTTTATAAGGTAAATATCTCTTTCCAGTTGGTTTCAAGCACAGAGATGACTAATATTGTTTGGTTATTGACAAACCTACTAAGAAAATAGGTGAAAAGATCTGGGCAGAAGTATATGAGCTTATTCCATTTTGATTTTGGAAATTTATTGTTGTTCTCACAATATTGTGACTCGTATTGCCAAGTGGATCTTAGTGTTATTAGCTTTTCCATGCACGCGATCTATGCGAGAGTGATAATGGCCGACGAAGTGTTAACAAAATACCAACTGCTCCATATTATTTTCAGAAGCTATGGAGTTTTTAACCTACATGGTTTTCAAATGGAGCTAAATGAGGAAATTAGGTAACATAATGTGCTCAAACTAGTTACCCAATTAGGTCAACAAGCTCTTAAAGTATGTAACATTTCAAATTTTAAGCTTATTGATGTAAACATTCTATAGCAGTTAGTGGGAGAGGATAAGCGTACACTACTACAGTATTAGAATTATTGTTCACTGTGTGAAGCCAAACTTTTTCCCTTAGGTACAAGCTTTTTGCTCCTTTATCTACGTTTTGAAGGAACCTTAATTATTTTAGAGTGTAAGTCTAATTTGTGAAACCATATTGGCCTGCTAATTGCTTAATGCTTTCTGAAGGGGACACTGGACAATGGAAGAGAAATTGCAGTGAAGAAATTGTCCCATAGCTCAAACCAAGGGATGAAGCAATTTACAAATGAAGCCAAGTTATTAGCACGTGTTCAACATCGGAATATTGTAAATTTGGTAGGGTATTGTGCACATAGCAATGAGAAGCTACTGGTTTATGAATATGTTGCTAATGAGAGCCTGGACAGATTTATTTTCAGTAAGTATCTGGGGATCCTTTGTTTTACTAGTCATTTTTTTTATGCAATCTTGATTAGGTTTCATCAAGTAATTGGACTTTTATCAGTTCAATATGACAAGCATGTTACTTAATTTCCCTGACAAATTGGCCCCTACTGCAAATTTTGACTTATCTGAAGAACTTACTCTCTTATTCTCAATATCAATATCAGCAGGGTTTAAGGCTTTGAATCCGAAAGTCAAATCTGAAGAATCTCTTCTATATGCATTTTATCGAAACGATGTAACTCTCAAATTATGCCAAACGTACTGTTTTATTACTATTTTGAATTACTATTTAGTTGCAATAAGTTGATAGTTATTTAATTGGTTGCTACACATACAAAATTGAATATGGTGTTGTATCACATATTCAAATATCTCTTCTTAAAATTCAAATTGTATTTGGTCATTTCAGAGCAACTTTGATATAATCTGAACCTAGATTGAAGAACATTTAACTTAAACCCTAATTTATGAGGTCATGAATAAAAACCTGATTTGTTAGGTCTTGAAACTTGGAACTTCGGTAGGTGGAATACAAGTTAGTGTTGCTTAATTAAGATTTAAAGGAGTTCAGAATTGGTATAGAAACCATGAACCCCATGAACCTAAGTTTGCTTTGGCAAAAGGAAGTGGAGGACGTCTTCCTACTCTCACAAGCTCCTATGCTTTCTCCCTACCCTCAATTATGGGAAGCCTAATTATTTTTAGGTGTAAGCCAACTTGCTAAAAAAACCTGGGAATGGCAGTTTGATACATTTATGATCTGAATAAGGTCGGTCATGTTTTTATGAGTTTTCCATTTGGTAGTTATTCATTTAGGATCTTGGTCTTTACCATCAGAACAAAAATTAATGTGTTACAATCAAAGGGAGACACTGCTGATTGATTGTGTGAATTACATTACCAACATTGTGCTCTGGCACCTAGTGTTACAATCAAAGGGATACACTGCTGATTGTTTGTAGGAATTACATTACCAACATTTTGCTCTGGCACCTTGCAAATCTTTCTTTCCTTTTTGTTTCTCCACTTTCCCCATTTTGAAGAGTAGTCAGATTACTAATTCAAATCTTCTTCTAATAGAGAGTTCATAAGATATTTACTTATCTTCCAAAGTGTAATCTAGATTGTGTTAAGAAAACCTTCTATTCTGAACTGCCACTTTTGACCAAATCTTCTACAGAAGCGAAAAGTTCCCCTTCCCTCCAAGTGTTCAACCTATCTAACCAACATTTTGATATGTGTGCAAATAGGAAAAATGATAGAAACTATGAATGATTGCTTTGGGTAAACTGCCATCAAAAGGGTCATTTTGTCATCTGTATTTTGGTGCAGAATTAAACAAAAAGGAGTTACTTGATTGGAAGAAGAGGTATGACATAATAACTGGTGTTGCACGTGGGTTACTTTACCTTCATGAGGACGCACACTGTTGCATCATCCACCGGGACATCAAAGCTAGCAATATTTTACTTGATGACAAATGGGTTCCAAAGATTGCCGATTTTGGCATGGCTCGTCTCTTCCCTGAAGACCAAACACATGTAAACACTCGTGTAGCTGGTACCAGGTATGTTTCCTCTGAATATATATTATTCCTGATGATTTTTGTTGTAACACTAGTGCAAGAATATAGGTTGAAATTCAATTAAATAATATATTTGCTTATAATTGGCAACAGTGGGTATATGGCTCCAGAGTATGTCATGCATGGAAAGCTAACAGTCAAAGCAGATGTATTTAGCTTTGGAGTATTGATTCTGGAGCTGATTAGTGGCCAGAGAAATTCAACATTTAATCAGAATTCAGATGGTCAAAATGTGCTTGATTGGGTAAGATTATGATTTAAGTTAGTTTGTGGTGATATATGATGAAGTAGGTTTAGTGATTTTTAATTGTTATTGCTCTTTTATTTCTTATGATGATATAGGCTTGAGAATCATATAATTTACCCCCGTCATACTTGGGATGATGGGCTTGTTGATGCTGTTGGGGCAAATGTTATGTTCATGCTGAAGGAATGGAATTGTTGCAATATGAACTACCCCACCAGTTTCATTTCTTCTAGGAGCCTAAATGTTAAAAGAGTAAGATAAGTGAATAGGTCAAAGAGTATGAATTTGGAGTCTGCAATGCTAGACAGACATGGTTACCGGGTGGAGTTTTCTCCGTTACAGAATTTCATTCGTTTGGTGAGCTTAATTCAACAACTCCCACAAAAACCTCAAGGGACAATCTAGGTAGAGTAATGAAGTCATGCATGCTACATGGAATTTGACCTATCCTATGCTGTGTCTTGTGCTTTAAGCATTGATCATATTGATGGTTGGTTAGGTCCTCAGCAGAGGGAAATATTACAGTAATGACATTCAAATAAAACAATGCTATGGCTGCCTTACATATATGGCGTAAAGCTATGAACTATGATTGTTAGGTAGAGAGGTTTTGTAGAGATGTTTTGTCGAACCTTCTTTGAACGTGGTTCTGAGAATATTTTACACCTGGTATTGGTATAGGCATATAAGCTCCACAGAAAGGATAGGAGTTTGGACATCATGGATCCCGTGCTTGCACCATCAGCAGCCGTTGAACGAGTAAAGACGTGCATTCATATAGGGTTGCTATGTGTACAAGGAGATCCACAGTTACGGCCATACATGCGCCAGGTTGTTGTCTGGTTATCAAGGAAACCTGAGTCCCTCAATCTATCCGACCCAGTTAGGCCTGGAATCCCTGGTTCCAGATACAGAAGAACTCATAGACCACCAGGAATGTCGTCAACTGCTGGAACGTCCATTGATAATTCCCATACTAGTGATACAAGCTTGAATACTAATACAGTCACCACTTCTTCTTCAGCTCTCACTAGTCCCCCAAGATTAAGATCAGATCGGGGTAAACGTCCAATGGGAAGCTGAAATAGGATTTTGGTTATTCTTTGTACAATAATTTGTATACAGACTGGAGTCTTTTCCAGTGTAAATTCAATGCTATTTAGCACCAAATACAAGATAAAGTTAGATATTAATTCTTTACAAAGATTGCAAAGATGGAGTACTAAGAATAAAATATCTCGAATTGGGGTTGCTCCAGGAATTGTACAGAGCCATAGCTATAGCATGGGAAAACATCATTTTCCCCAGTAGGAAGGAACTACCCATTTTCAGAATTTTCGTATGGCTTCTCTACTGGGGAAAAGAGCCTGTAATTCTTTTGGAAGTACATTTATGAACTTCAAAAGAGATTTAAGAAAATTTCTTCTACAGTGAAAATAAAAACTATTAGAGATTTAATAATATTAGAAAACATTTATGAAGTTTGGTACAAACATTCCAAAGTTGGAAAGTTCGAATTGGAGCAGACCCAAAATAAATGAGTTCCCTCATCCAGTTTTTGTTAGAATTCCTTTTTGTAGCAATTGAGTTACCAGCTTTCAAGTGATGCACAATTACAGAAAGTAATTAAAATCGTAACAGTCATGGCAGATCTTATCCATTTCTTCCATCACCATTCACCACTCTCCTTCGCCGAAGTGATGCACAAATTATGGTCACATGTTTAGCCCACGGTTGGCTTAGTAACTCTCTCTAAAGTCTAACCTCGACCATGTAATTGCAGTAGATAAGGAGGGGGGGGACCCACCAAACACAGAGCTATCTTATGATCTATCTTATCCAAATGTTATTGTTTATGTGCAGGGGGGACTTTTGTATTGTGTGCATCAAGGACTACGCGAAACTAAGCTTCGTCAATAGTCAACGCGCAGTTTATCCAATTATTCTTCTTGTTTCAGAACCTAATGTGCGGGCAACAGTACACCTTTGGTGCAGAAAATCACGGTCCTCCCTCTGCTGCATATCTGTCATAACGCCGGACATCGAATGATCGGACAAGCTCAATATCATTACATCCTTCCCAACTCGTGTCCAAAATCAATTGGCTGTCCAATCCAACTGTTGAAAATTAGATATATTTCACCCAATTAACTTCAAGACACGTGGAAATGCAGAAAGGAGATAAATTAGAAGAAAGAGAAGAATTTAAAATATAGGGGCAAAAATGTAAAATCCCCAGGCCACGTCCGTCGATCCGTGCACATGGAGTTTAAAGTAATTATGACCGTCAGATTTGAGATGAAATACATCAACCCCAGCCGCTGGATCATTGATCAATCCATGGCAATACAAAAGCCCCCACCTTTTAAATCCTCTCCTTCACTCACTCACTCACTCACTCAACCCAAGCACATTCCCAGTTTTCTTTCGTTTGATTTTCCTCCATTTTCTTTTCTCTCACTAATTTACCTTCTCTCTCTGAAAAGTTCATGGCGACTGCCGACACTTCTGCCAACCCTCTACAGCCCACGTCGGAACAGGTCGTTGCACAACCACAGCAGCAACAACAACAAACCGTTCCTTTGCCTCCCTACCCGGAGGTACTCCATAATTAGTGTTAATTAACCACCAAGAAAATACGTGCCTTTTTGAGTTTTTGTTTGGTATAATTGCATGTATGTATGTGTTTCTGTGTATGTAGATGATAATGGCTGCAATTGAGGCCTTGAACGATAAGGACGGCTCTAACAAGACGGCGATCTCGAGACAAATTGAGTCCACCAACTCCGATCTGCCGGGTGCGAATCCTCTGTTGTTGTCCTTGGTGCGCTCCTGCATCCAGATCTTGTCGATACTCTTTAGCAATTGTCTCTCTCCTAAC
>JAOQMM010000171.1:5587371-5600614 GCA_027563515.1 Erythroxylum platyclados | reverse complement strand
TGATCAGTAAGAAATAAGAGGAAATATGAAATTTACACCAAGAATATTTCATTGTATTGGTCCACCAACTCCGATCTGCCGGGTGCGCACGCCACTCTGCTTTCTCACCACCTCAACAAAATGAAGCAAAGCGGTCAACTTGTGATGGTCAAGAACAACTACATGAAACCCGACCCGAATGCTCCTCCCAAGAGGGGACGTGGCCGCCCGCCCAAACCCAAGGTTCCGCTGCCTCCGGGGACGGTTCTTGCGTCTCCGAGGCCGCGTGGCCGTCCGCCCAAGCCGAAGGACCCGTTAGCGCCTGTTTCTGCGCCCAAGAAGCCCAGCTCGGGTGGGACGGGGAGGCCCCGAGGGCGACCACCGAAGAAAGCTAAGACGGTGGGTGTTACGCCTCCTGCGAGTGGTGCTCCGAGAGGGAGAGGTAGACCGCCAAAGGTGAAACCAGCGGTAGCGCCGGTTGCAGGTTAAATGAAAGTGGTGCAGACAGAGAGAGTAGAGGAGGGAGAGAGAGGGACTTAGGCTTTTTTAATTATTTATTTTTCTTGATATTTTTAACGAGGGGGAAAAAGTGGTAGACTGATCTTTGTGTTTTAGGTTTGGCTAATTTGGGTTTGTAGTTGTGTAATGGCTAATGGGGGGAGGGAGAATGAGTGAGAGAGAGGTGTAAGGTTAAAAATGTGACTGTAAATTTAATGAATGACTCTTTGGGCTCATGTAGTTGTGGCAATGGTAATTGATTGGTTTTTATCTTTTTGAAGTTGTGGGAATCTTTGCTTATATTAATTTAATAATTGGTCTACTAGTGTACTAATATGCCCAGCATGTTACCTCATCAAAGTATTAATTAATTAAACAGAGATTAGGGATAGGCATGTTATTAAAGTTTGAGTTAGGAAACTTAATCAATCACTTTATATTATACAACATATTTATTCTCTTTCCTTATGCTATATCCAAGTTGAGTTGAGGCAATCCATAATGTTCAACTCCTCTTTAGGGTTAATTTAATCAAATTATCAAGAGGCTACATGTGCTCAGCTATTTTTGATTTTTTTCAAATTGAACATGAGATCACCAAATGTTTGAAGAAGTCAAGTCAGTCACTTAATAAAACAATACAAGCAAGAGGGTATGCTTCACAACAATGAGTTTTTAAAGCTGCTGAGTAGTGTGTATGCAATCGTAAATAAAACCATGTTGTGTCACTGTCGAGCAATAAGACCAGTTAAGGGGGGTGCCGCCCAATTTTCAAAATATTCATTACTTCAGTCCTCATCCTCATCATTGACTATTTTCAAAATTTCCAAAAAGGCCCGGGTCTTCCAACATTTATTTGGGCTAGAGCTCTTTTAGGTCCAAGTCGGTCTTAAACTACTAAAAAACCAGATTAGGAGTTACGAGAATGAATGTTAGTCCTCGACTCCACATACGATTGCATGACTTTTTCCCAACTTCTTCAGCGACAGCGTATAATTTACCACATGATCTGAAAGAACGAAAACATAATTACTTGTGAATAGAACTTCTATTTTTATATTATGATTAAGGAATTTGAATCTCATGTAATTTAATTTTCACTAGATTACAGCAAATTTCATATAAGAAGATTACAATGTATTTTCAGAGTCAAATGGAACCCATGAATTGATAGTTCCAACTTCCAAACTCTTACTTCACTTGTTTTAGTTAGATAATTTTGTTAAGAACGCTAATTGCTTTATTTTTGATATATGAACAGAAAAATAAAACATACAATAACAAGTAACTTGATTGATACTTGCCATTGTTATCTCATAATAATGAAAAAAATCATATAGTAAATTCACATCTTAAATATTTCTTCCTTTTATATTTCTTTTTTATCTTATTATAATAATGACTATCACATACTATTATAGTAGATATTTTAAAATCATAACAACATGATGGAGATTATTTTTTAATTCCTTTACTTTTCATTAGTAATATAGCATCATTACACCATTCACTTAATTTATCTTTTAAAAAGAAGATTCTTTTTCTTAAGTTAATCTACAAGATGAGGATTATAAGTTGCCTCTAATTTACTTGCTCCAGGATCATGGATCTTTGACTAAAACATCTTTAAATAAAGTTGTGTATTATCGACTTGATTATAAATATGATAATAATAGTATAAGAAAATACAAATATAACTATTGATTTCACACATGTCACATAATTGCAATCTTTGTAATGCTATAATATTTTTTCCTATAGTAGTTGTATCTTTTAAAATATTTCTTTCTCAAACAAATTATAATAGAAAAGTTTCAGCTGCTCGAGCTATTAGATTTGCTATATCATTATTTGGATTAAAGATAGAGTTTTTAGAGTTTTCATCCAAATATTTCAGAATTTGAGGGAGCTATTTGTACTAAATTTTTTTAAAAGATTATTTAATTGTTTCATAATTCATTTTATTAACAGAAACAACTACTCGTAGAGTAGCTTCCCATTTATCTATTGTTTTTTTTATATTTTGGATACAATCTATATCTAGATATATTCCAAAAGGATTTATAACTTCTATTTTCATTTTATTAATGGGAGTAAAACCATCTTTATCTTTGGTTATTATATGACTTCTACCTTATACTAAATTAGGTCTATTAAAACTTTGTGAATGATACCTAGGAGGTAGATTTCTAGAAGTATTACATATATCACTAATATTAGGATTCTAGTGAACTTCTTGTTTAACTAAAATCTAGTTTTATATGTGATAAAGTTCATAAGTTCAAATTTTCTATTTGCTCATTTAACTCTTCAATTTCTATATCAAAAGCTTGTATAAAATTTTCCATTTTATCTGTAATTATTAGTTATTTTTAATTTTAAAATTAGATCAAATATATGTTTTTCTATAGGATTTTTGTTGGGATTATTTTCTATTTTAATTTATTTAGTTTTTCTATCATATCTTGCATATCCATTAATTGTTTTTGAAGTTTTCTATTAAAAAAAGAATGTTATTTCCATAATATTTTACCGTTGGTTTTGAATTTCTGGCCAATCAATTTCTATTTTTAATCCTTAAGGTTTTAATAAGCTTTATAATGTCTAGTCATTTTTAAATGAGCTTTTATCTACAGTTTTTTTACATCTTTAATATATTCTATCTAATTCATCCATCATTGCTTTAACGACTTTTATAGCCTTTTTATGACAATTTGTAAATAAGATATAATTATCTATTTGTACAATGTTCTAATTCAATCTAGGCCTCTTAGACATGAGTATAAAGTTTGTTTATTTCAGAAAGTAAATGATCAGAATAAGGACACTGTCTTATAGTTAACAACATAGGATGTAACATCTCTAATAACCTCTATTTAGGTGTAGTCTATAATTCTCAAAGAAGCTAAGATGTAACTCTTTATGTTCATCTTTATATTGATGATTTTCTTGTTGATATTCAAGAATTGTGGCCTTAAAATCTAATTAAGTATCTAATGAAACAAAATTGCATGTTCTCAACTATAAATAACACTTTTTTAGTTCTCTTATGTGTCTATTGTTGACATCTATCAAATATATTTTCTCTGAATCTATTGGTGGATATGTTCACAAGTTGCATTCCAAATTGTCATGGATTTGATATCATTTTAGGAAATCCATTATTCGAGGAATTCTATTTCATTTTAAAGCCCTAAGATTCAACTCTAAACACTTCATTATTTTTAATCCCTAAGATTCATTGTAGGCATTCTATTTCATTTTAAAACCATAAGATTCACTTATATGCACTTTTGTTATTTTATTTTATCTTCAGGTAAAATCACAAATCATTTAGGTATTTGGCCATAAATTTTGTTTATATTCTCCAGCAGGCTTTTATTTACTCCACACTTCAATTTAGTTCTTTTTAAGTTTCCTCAAATTTGCAAAATCCTTTTATACCTAAACACTTGCTTATACTGGTAAAATAGTACATCTAACACCATTTCTACTTTATAAATAAACCCTTAAACTCAATTTTCTAATTAGGACCTTCTAGTTCCTTTCCCATTAGGTTTTTCTCTATCTTTCCTTAATAAGGTAGGGTCACAAATCCGTTGAATTTCTTTTTTAACGGTTTTTCATTAGGTCTTTGAGAACTCGGGTCTAACCTTACTTAATAAAAACCCAGGCTTAAGTTAGGGTTATTGAAAATTAAGGTTTAAACCAGTTTTATTAAGCAATTAAAAGATATGAGCCTAATTACTATGTCCAATAAATAAATAAATAACATATTATAATTCACATCATAATAACAATTGGAAAGGAAATATAGCAGGCTAGAAGGCTAATGGTCACCTTAAGTTGCTTTTAACTTCATTGGTCTTTTTTCATTTGCTTCGATGATGCCTAAATGATGCTTTTCTGATTCTTTGATATTGACTTCTCTTTCATTAAGTCCTTAAGAGGAGATAAAAATAAAAAAAAAGTTAAAAACTAAAATAAATAATAAATAATATAGTTAAAAAAGATTGAAGAAAGATGAGACTTATTCTTGATGAACTTAAACATTTAGGCTTTAAAGTACCCGACTGTTAACCACATGTGACATAAGCATGAAAATGAAGAGCACATGATATCCAAGAAAGATTAAAAATTTAAAAGCAAAATTGAATTTGAAGCAAACAAGTTAGCATCATATGTTTGTTTGACCTATCTTTCCTAAGAGAACAATTAGACATGGTCACACTACAACAATAAAGCATGCCAATAAATAAAGGCAAATTTATTAAATGATACCATTCCCCTTAGTTAAGGTGAATAAGGACTCAATATCTACCATTCTTTTCAAAAGGTAATGTAGGAACAATATATGATCTTATACTTCCAATTCAAATGGTGGAAAAAACAATTTCAAAGTTTAAAATCACTCTTGTTATCAGTTTTGGAACTTAAGTAAAGACTTAGAGCCCACCACTATAAAGCCCACCATTAAACCTAAAGCTTTCCATCCTTTAACCTTATAAAGAGGCAAAGTAAACTTTTTAATTGAAACCATCCTTGTTACCAACTTATAACTTAGAATGCAGTTGTTAGAGAACGAATCAACAAATGAAGTTTATTTTTTTTTCTCTAAGCCATCTCAAATAAAATGTAAGTAGTTTTCCCCACTTGAAGTTTTATATGCAGGAGCTATAAGGTGGTCTTCTACACTATTTTGATACGATATAAATAAACATCCTTCTTTTCCTTAAATGCAGTTGTGGGTTAAAAAGGCTTGGGGAAAGCTAGGAAATGAGAAAAAAAATCAATAAAGAGAATTTCTTTATTTTCAAATTTAATTTTAAAGATAATTATCAAAAAAATTATGGAATTAGGACCTTAGTATGTAGGTGGAAAACCTTTATTCATATAAAAGTGGAAGCTAGGTCAATCATTAGACAAAAAGTTAAAGAAAATGATACCAGTATGGGTTAAATTTTATAGCATGTCTCTAGAATACTGTACCACAATAAGTTTAAGCTATTTAGCAAGTGTACTGTGAAAACCAATTTGTCTTAATGCTCAGACATCTGAGTTGAAGATGATAGGTATGCAAGAATGTGTAGAAATGGAGAAAGATAAAGCGCTACTTGATAAATTAAAAATTATGAAGTAAGAATGTGTAGTAATGGAGAAGGATAAAGCGCTACCTTATAAATTAAAAATTATGAAGCTTAGTGCTGATCGAAGCCTAGAAGTAGTAGATACTTTTAATATATTAATGTAAACCATAAAAAAATCACAATAAAAGGAATGGAGAACCATGGGCAAAGTTTTTAAATAGGAAGTGTTGAGGAATTGATGAACATTGTCACAAGAATGCAGAGTATAAGGATATTGATCAAGGTTTTAATGAGATAATAGTGGAGGGTAAAAATGAAGAATATAGGCTCCTTTTATATTGGAAGAAACTTAAAATGCTTTTATAGGAAATGGTAACAACCAGGATAAAAAGTTCCTAATAAACAACTAAATGGGTCCAATTATTAGTACAATGAACATGTTAGATGCTCAGAGAAATAAGAAGTCTCCATTTGATAATAAAATTATGCCACAAGAAGCTAACTTCACCATAACAAAGAAAAGGCTTGGTAGAAAATTCAAAAAGTAGAATCTTGTAGGTCATTATATTCTTCTTTTGCTTTCTAATGTATTTTTTAATTTCAAGTATGAAGGGGTTTAGTAACCCTAATGAACAATTAGTAGTTAGGGACCTATTGTTAAAGAAAAATCCTTGTTTAATAAGATTACTTAAAACCAAAATAAAAAAGAACTGTGATAATGCCTAGTAGTTTTTAAGAGAGAATTGAGAAGTGATCACCAATAACCAACATCATTACAACGTCTAAGTATTAGTGGTTTTTCATTAAAAAAATGTATATTCAACATTTTTACTTAACTAATCAAGTTATACATTTAACTATTGTTATGTCTAGTAACCTTGTGCAGATTAATATGCTCATTATATATGCAACAAACTTAACATTTCAAATAAATATTTTATAAAATGAAATATAGGCAATTAAAGAAAGAACTAGCTTCTAATGAATTATTTCTTTAGACTAGCTTCTAAAGAAATATTTGGAAATAGCCTCTCTACTAGCTAAAGGTAAGGCTGCGTACTATTAGACTTCTCTAGACCTCGAGCCTCAGTGGGATTTCTATTGGGTGTTGTTTAAAGAAAGGAACTAGCTTCCTTGGATTATTATAGGGGGTTTTAACAACATTCCTAAGGAGTTAAAAGTCCCAAGGGAAATTAAGGTCAGTTGAAGGATGATTTCAAATCCTATATGGAATGAATTGGGGTTACTGATCTAATATATGGAGGCTAATTCTAAACTTGGGGAAAAAATAAGAGGGAACATGTTTTTATTAATAATGAATGGATGGTGAACTTCCTTTTGACCTCAGCCTATTTTAGGAACTCCATAAGCTCAGATTACTCCCACAGAGAGGTCACCAATTTAAATAATACAAAACAAATCAGAGCCCCATTTAGGGTCAACAAATATCTTTTCAATGCCCCATACTATATTGATGCAATTAGGAAAGGAATGTGGATGAAAATTTGAAGGGTCTAAAGCCTACATCTATATACAATGACTCAAAAGTGTTAAAGAGTATCTAAATCTCCTTAATAAATCAACCTTTCCAGATATTGAAGAGGCTGTCAAGCAAAAAAGAAAGGATCTCACTAAATAACAAGTTGATTTGTACTCTCCCCTAATAATGATAGATTAAGAGCCATTAGAAAAATTCACATCAATGACCATATACTAGATCTTAAATGTCATAACAGTCTCTTGAGACAAAAATCAAAAGTTCTTTGGCCCAAAGAAAGAGATGGAAACACTAGATGGTTTCATAGCTCAATCAATGCTATAAGAAATTTAAACAAGCTAACATTGTTGTATGATGGACTAGGCAAAATCAGTATAAAATATAAGGAGCTTAAAAGACTAGTTTATATCCACTTCAAAAACAACTCAGATGGCTCCTCTATTACATTTTCACCTCTCTATAACTTTAAACATTTTGTCAAGGATCCTTTAGACTAAGCTATAATTGCTCAACTTAAGAGAGCATTTACTAAAGTTGATATTAAGGAAGCTATATTTAGTCTTGAACCCAAAAAAAGGCCAAATGTCTATAATGAAATCTTTTTCCAAAAGACTTGGAATGAAGTTGGTGATATGGTCAACAAAGCTATGTTAGAAGTCCTCTCTAATAAAAGAATGCTAAGGGAAATGAACAAATCTTTTATCAAATTGGTTCCTAAGATAACTAATCCAACTTCTCTTTATGATTTCAGGCTAATCTCATGTTGTAATATGATTTACATGACCATCTTGAAGATGCATGCAAATAAATTAGAGGAATTCTGAGGAATTTAATAATACTAACTCAAAGTGCATTCCTTAAAGGAAGGAACATTGGTGATAATCTGCTAATTATTCAAGATCTTCTTAAAAATTACCATTGTAAGAAATCAATCATAAGTTGTACATTAAAAATTGATTTCTTTAACGCCTTTGGTTCAATAGAGTGGGGATTTGTTTTGACATGTCTTAAAGTGTTTGGATTCCCTAAGATTTTTATACAATGGATACAATAATTCATCACCACTACCTTTTTTAGTGTTATCGTAAATGGAGAGAAAACAAGTTTATATAATGGTGCCAAAGGTTTAAGGTAATGGGATTCCTTATCCCTTTACCTCTTCACTATATGCATAGAAGTCTTAACCAAGTTAATTTCTAACAATATTAAGTATATTAGTGAATTTAAATATCATAGCAAATACAAGGAGATTAAGATATTTAGCCTTACTTTTATTGATGATCTACTGTTACTGAGTACTGATAAAAGTTTAATGTAAATCCTAATGGGCTCTTTCTATACATTTAAAAAGATGTCAGCATTGAGCATAAACTACTCCTAGAGCAAACTCGATGTCTCTACATGTATGACTAATCTAATTGATGAACTATTAAGAATTATGGGCTGCCAATTACAATAAATCACTTTCAAGCACTTGGGTATACCAATTACTGTAAGGAGACCAACATAAACATATTGCTAGCCACTCTTTGACATAATTAATATAAGAATAGGTGGCTAAAAAATTAAATTTTGTCTTATGTTGGGAGATTGTAACTTGTCAGATCAGTCCTCAACAACATGCATAATTATTGAAGTTCTTACATTATGCTAAACAGGAACTTAGTTAAAGCAATAAAAAATTATAAAGAACTTTCTCTAGTTAGGTGATATAATAAAAGGGAGAAACTCGAAGAAGCAATGGGTTGAAATTTGTGTACCCAAGTAAGAAAGAGGTCTAGAACTTACAAGGATACATGTAATGAAAAGAAATGCTCCTCATCAAGAGGATATATAAGTTATTCAATAATAAAAAGTCTATTTAGGTGAGATGGATGATCACTTATCACTTAAAAATTATTAGCTTTTGGAATCTAAAAGAAAAATCCAACAATCTTGAAGCCTTAATCAAATGCCAAAGTTGAGGGAGATCATAAGGATAAAATTCAAAGCAATTAGAGGTAATAAGAACAAAACCTAATTTTAGACATATGCTAAATTTATTATAGGAAATAGAAGAATGACTCTATTATACACTAAGAAGAATGACTCTATTATACTCTAACATTGATAGAATTGCCAAATTCTTTTGATCTGAAAAACTGAAGTGATTTCCAACTTAAATAAAGCTTATCAAAGGTTCATTACCAATATAAAATTGAAACCAAATGCTAATAGAAAAATACAACTAGCTAATGAGAAAGAATTTTGATATATTTTAATAGCTTACTTAAGTCATTCACTATCTTATATATTTAATAGCTTTTGGGTAGATATTTTGGTAGTCTTCTAGCATATCTAAGATAAGGGCTTCTCCTCATATCATTGTGCTCCTACTTATTAGGGAATTCAATTAATTCATCTTCAACTTCCAAAAGAAATTAAAAGCTTAAAAATATGAAAAGAGTGTAATGCATACCATGGAAAATGCATATATAAGTGCAAATTGTACAACTACATGAATCAAAATAACCAAAAACAATAATAATAACATAAATATGGTAGGCATAAAAGCTAAAAATTATAAAGATTTCATGAAGCATGAAAAGAGCAAGATATGATCAATAATAAAATGATTTCTATAAATGTTTACTAAGAGTACACAACCTACAAACTTGATAAAAGATATAATAATTATGTGGGTAAGGCACAATGTAGCCATGCAAATTTTCTTTCAACTATTATGATCCTAAGTCTCGCGGGATTTTTAAGGAAATAAGGAAAACTGAACCATAAAAAGCTCTATCTAAAGTTTCTATCAAAATTTTCTTATATTATGATTCTTAATTTTTCTACTCTTATTTATTTTATTTCATCCAATCAAATTTCTCTTAAATGTTCTTATATATAGTTGCATTCTTTTTTTATTTTAACGTGTCTTCACTTTTATTGTTATCACATTCAATTTACATTGTATTTCATCATATTCAAAAGGGTTAATTACCAAAAAAAGCTCAAACTTTTGTTAATTTTTCAATTATAACCTGAACTTTAAAAAGTAGTAATAAAATGCCCAAACTTTCAATTTTTTTCAATTATAGCCCAAACTTTAAAAAGTGACAATAAAATACTCAAACTTTCAATTTTTTTCAATTCTAGCTCGACGTTATCTGTTGGTTTCCCAATGCCCTCAACCTATTATTTTTTATTTGTTCTTCTGACGCCCAAACTATTCTTACATTATAGCATACTGGACCAGTAAACTCTTCATTTTTAGTTCGATTTCCTGATGCCCTTAATGTGAGAGCGTCGGGGCTACATAATCTGACAATCGAAGGGTTATGACGTCGAGAGAATAAACTGAAAATGAAGGAAAAAACTGAAATAAAAGCGTAAGGTCGTTGGGGCTGCATAATCTAATTTAGGTTATTTTTAAACAACGACATCATTTTAATTATGTGATTAATTGATGTCATTTTATTAATCTTCATTTATTGTGTTAATTTTGGCTGATGTGTATTAATAGTTAAAGTTTCTGAAACACGTGATAAGTCTCGTCAACAAACTTAACGGAAATACTAACATTAGGCTATAATTGAAAAAAATTGAAAGTTTAAGCATTTTATTGCGATTTTTTGAAGTTTAGGCTAAAATTAAAAAAAGTCGAAAGTTTGGGTATTTTATTGCTACTTTTTAAAGTTTAGGCTATGATTGAAAAATTAACAAAAGTTTAAGTTTTTTTTAGTAATTAAGCGTATTCAAAATTAAATTTCTTCAAGTTCAATTTGTATCTTTTTTAGGTTAATTTCTTTTTAAATCTATTTTAATTATATTCTTTTTAAGTTTTAATTAGTCTAATTAAAATTTGATTTCAAATATTTATCCATAATATAACTAAGTTAATAATTAATAATTTTTATTTTTATTTTTATAATTTATTTATTTTGGGAGTTTTCAAGTATTTAGAGAATTTTTTAAGGCTTCTTTCTAAAATATAAAAGAAAACTACTAAAAAAATTCTTTAAATAATTAATTAAAAATAAAAGATAAAATATAAAGTATAAAGGATGAAATTAACTAAAAAATGAAAAGTAAAATGAAAATGGCCTGAAATTAATCAACCTTCTGATCAAAGGATTAAATTAAGATCGATCATTTAGTTCTTTCTATTATTTCACAATCCTTTAAAAAGCCCCCTTAGTCTAAACAAAGAGAAGCATTCTGGGGGCCAAAAAAAGAAGAAAAAAATATAGAGCCTTAAAAGGAGAAAAAGTTCAAAGAACCATTGATCCTTACATATAATCTTTTTTCTTCAAAATCTTCTCTCCCGATCTCTAACCTTCATCATCAATCTCCAACCTCCTCTCCATATTTCCCCTCTTTTACATAACCTTGCTCATTATTCAAGTTGCACCATTTTTTCTTCCTCATTGTATCTTTCTTTCAAGTTCTCTTTGGTTTTTCTGAAAATGTTTAATTTAAACCTAACTTAACAACCCCATGAAATACATGTTAACATTTTTAACTTAGCCTTTTTAATATTTGTTTGTGGGTCCCTTGCTAGTTTTCATTCAAGCTGGCAAAAGGGGCATACAAAGTAGAGTCCATCTTACCTCGTGCTTATACGATAGCAATTGGAAATTAGGGATATATGAATTCTTAATTTTCCAAAATTCATCATCTATTATGGAGTCATTCATATAGTGAGATCAGGGAGTAAGGACGTGTTTCACATAGTTATCCTACCACTATAAAAGACTAGCTCATTTGGAAAGTGAATGAGAAAGATGATCAACTACACGAGTAAAAGGTTAAATGCTATTATTTTCCCTATAACATATTAAAAGTTTCCCCAAAAAAAATTCAATGAGAAAAACTTTATTGGATAAGGAGGATTTGGTGAAGTTTGAAAAAGGGTGTATCAATTTTCTACTATAAAAGCTACAAAACCAAACGAAAATTTTACACAATTTTCCTTATATGTTCATTCGAATAACTCGGGTAAATAATATTGAGAGAAAAATATTGATACGGGTTCTTGGTTGAAATAAAAAGGCAGTATATATTAGTTAATTTCATATATCTATTTGGATATGGATTTGACTTTTTTGAAGTTGTTTACTTATTCCTAATCAAATTATGGTAAGGGATAAAAGGGATGTCCGTTTCTTGATAGGACTTTATATTTTAGGGGTTTATGCCTATTAAAGGCTATCTTGTGATGTAAGTCATAAATATTCATGATAAGAAAGAAATTTAAGAGATTTAACGGATCTTTGGTTCATTTTGAAGACAATCCTAAAATTCTAATTCTTTATAATTCGAGTTTTTAGGAGTTTTTATTTAAGATTCATATTAATTGGTCTAAGAATTTTGCTTCAATTGAACAAGTCTTTCCCACATATCTTACATGTTATTTCTACCTACTATTGTCACTAGAGTTCTCTTGGAACCATTTTGTAATATCAATTGTCATAGGATTTAATTTAAGACTAGGCAAAACACATGAAATTAACTGTGTGTCATACAAAGTTTCACCAACTTAGTTTCGTAAGATTTTTTAATGAACTCTTGGTTTACATTTTGATTTAATATATTTATGATATTAAAAAATAATGTAACAGAATTGGAAAAATTGAACATTCTTTTTTTATTTATTTATAAACTAAGTAAAAGTGGTTTAGAGGGAGAGAACAACCTTTTACTCTCTCTTTTCCAAGAATTTATATAAAAAAGTGTATGCAATTTGTCTAGGTTAGTTTTTAAGGAGAAAATAAGGACGAAAGTTGCATAACTTCTATAAGGATAACTATAAACTAATATAACTATCAATTAATGGTATTTTGGTGTTCAGATTTACAACCAAAGTAGTATTGGGAAATCAGGTTGGAATTCAAACCTACGCACAACGAAATAATTACAAAACTTTTCATTGGATTTCTCAAAAGTCAAGATCACTAAAATTCTATAAAATGATTAACACATAAATCATAATAAAGCAAGAATCATAATTTGTACTTTATTCTAAAGCTTGATCTTTTTCTTGTTGTATCCCTCAAACTGTTTCCAAAATTGACTCATCTTAACCATCGTAGCAGTACAAGTGTCTGGCTTCTAATGGTATCCATAGAACAAGTTGAGAGAACTCTGTAACTATTGCAGATAGGGCTAGGCTAGCAGTGCTAGCTCCATTAGAGCTTAA
>JAOQMM010000171.1:5554055-5565457 GCA_027563515.1 Erythroxylum platyclados | reverse complement strand
TATCCACCATAATATCTCATATTGAATAGAATCTCGTCCTCATCATAACTGGATATCTGCTCACAGATTGTAGCTATCTGTCAAGAAGCTAGAATGCATGCAGTATGAAAGAACATGTACGTACTTCCAAAGGATTTTCAATAAGGTTACAATGTGAAGAAGCCTGACACCAATTTTGAATTCTACAAATGATGAATAGTTGTTGAAGCACATGTAATTTTCTTGCGATTGTTGAGGATTATAGGATTCTCTTTTGTATTTTGTAACAATAAAAACACATGTAATTTGTTTTTTTTTATTTTGAATATGTTAAATGTTGAATTTTTTAAGTCCTTATGAACTATATATTATATATAAATGTAGTTTTTTGTTGTTTACATTTGATAGTACGTACACAATTAAAACATATATTAATATCAATATATTTATTTTAATGTATATATGGATGTTGCGTATATAATGACAAGAGTTTGATTTTACGTTAAATAATAGTGGTAACGAAAGAATAAATTGTTGCCTAAAAAAATTCACTTGGTTGCCTTATAAAGACTTAAAAGTGTTGCAATATCTATTTAAAATTGTTACTATAGTTTGAAACTAATGTGTTGCCTTAGGTAAAACTTAAAGCAACACTTTTTATTTTGTTGCCTAATCAAAAAAATTTGTTGCCTTATACTTATTGCAGCTTCACTTCTTGTAACGAAATGAATTCTGTTGCCTTAACAAAAAGGCAACGATAATTGTACTTATAGTAACACTTTTGCCTGTTGCTTAAAGCAGCTTTTGTCGTAGTGATGAAAGCATTATGTTTATCCAAGATTTTCATAAATTCGCTTATTATTAAATAATTTGCTCAAATTGGCCTTGGATGATGTTCCCAAAGGACTCCTATTCTACTCCCATTCTTTCCTCTTTACTAATTTCCTTATCACTAGATAAGATCCTACTTTGAGTTTGAATTATGTTATATATGTATAAAAAAATTAGTAGCAAAACACCCCTCATGTGTTTCTCTCAAAGATTCACTTAACTCACAACCTAACTTTTGACTTAAGGTTCTTTACAAACTAGGCAATCTCAATCCAGAAAGCTAGTTTGAAATCTTCCCCTTTGTTAAATACTCCCAAAGAAGCTAATATAGGCATGAAATAAATAAAGAAAAAATAATAGAAGCTAATGAATTAAAAAAAACTCAAAATAAAAATTTGAGTATGAAGGAACCAATTAGACTAAAAAAAAAACAGAATTTGACAAAAATGAAATAATAGCAATAAGAGCAAGAACAACTAGATAAATTGAATACTTTTAGTTATAGGATTCCATGTCATTTTTAGAATAGGAATAAACTTTTCTTATAATGATTAATGCAATTTCTAGCCCTTTTATATTTGTTTTAATTTTTCAAGAGCTTTTCTTCACAAAACTTACTGAATTTTGTTTGTTAACTTAAAACTTAATAAATAAGGAACACAACTTAAAAACAATTCCTTCTCAATGAAACATTTTAAGAAAGATAGGAAGAGTAACGAATTTTAATTGCACAAATAATGATATCAAGAATAAACTTGAATATAGATCTAAACTTTGATACCAAATTTTAACACGAACCTCACTAACAGTACTAAGCAAGATTCAATGTCAATATGATAGGACCAATGACCATTTTATAAAAATAGTTTTGATCCAAGAATATGATATAAAAAAACTCAAAGAAAGATATAAATCATTAGACTCTAAAATAAGAAAGGATTGAAAGTGATAAGATCTTAGGGTTTTGATAATCACTAACAAGCTAGAAAAGATCAAAATTTTAGAGAATCTTGAGCAAAAAAACTTTAAAAGATGGAAGAACATCTCTCTAATGGTTTTATTATCAATAAAAATCATAATCTATCAATTACAAGTATCTTTAAGCCTCTTATAGGCATAAAATCCTAAAACTAGAGTTTTAAAAGGAATTAATGACTTCAAATTAACAAAACCCTATATGATTACAGCACGAGTTTGATGCTTTTCTTAGATAACAATTGACATCAGTTTCTTCTGGATAAATAGTACATAAACCATAGACAAGTCTGACATCAGTTATAAGTTGAACTTCAGTACCAATTTGCTTTTAGAATTCCAATCCACAAAATCCTATAAAAGATCAACATTGATTCACTTTGGTGTCTAATGCTAGTTACATTTTATAACTACATATCTCTAACTTTTTTTGGTGCGTATTTCGAAACTTTTATAAGCTGCCTAAGCTCATCTTCATTTTATAGAAGTTCATGTAGCTTGAATCACTAATTGAGTCCCATTAGACCCATTTGATTTCCACCATAATAATATTTCAAAATGTTTGTTATCAATCATGGTGATGATATCTACTTCCAAATATTTATCTAACTTAATTTTACTATATGAATTCTTAGCTTTTTTTTTCCTTGATGAATTCCTTAAAATGAAAATGAAAAATTCCAATTGTGCTTGATGATGAGGTATCAATAACAAATGAAACTAATGTTGAACTATTATGATTCAGCCCTTTTTCCATTCGTAATTGAGAATCATTAAACAAATTATACCAAGAGTGTTTAATGATATCAATATTTACTTCAACTTAATTAACATAGAATTTTTTTATTAAAAATTTGAAGTTCCTTCATCTTATATATCAAGTCTAATATAGAAATGACTATCATGGTATTATCAACTATAGACCAATAAGTATTGAATTTCTTGTTATCTGCTCTGCCCTTGATTGAATCACGTTATTAGAATAAAAAAAATCTGCTCAAACAATGCTAGCTTATTCTTGCGCATGTTTATGAAGAAATATGCAAAGTTAGATATTTTATTTTAAAGAAAAAATCAACATCATTATAAAACATTGCCAATTTCACACAAATTGCTTTATCTAACTCTCATTGGTCTTATATTAGTAAACAAGTATATTGAAAACTTTTGTCTTAACCTAATAAATACCTTTTATATTTAGTTACCAACCCTAGAATATTAAATGTTGAATTATATTTGGTCAGTAATCCAAAATCAACTTTTATAAGCATAAAATGTGTAGTTTTTGTGCAATTCCTTCAAAATTTTTAACTTGTTTAGGTGTTACACTTCTATATATTACACTATTCAGGATTGCCTCTACCTCTTCCTTTATTATCTCTAACTCATATTGCACTATCAAATTCACAATATATGCAAAATATTGTATAGAATAATTTCCCATCCATCAACAAGCCCCTAACCTATAACTTAGTCTTTACGTTCTTTTTTTTAATTTATCATAGCATCATTTATGCTACAGTTATCCAAAGTTATGGTTAAGAGCTTAGTGTCGATGTTTCAATATATTAAGCGCTTCATCAATACAGTTATCAACCTTGCACTTGTATATGACCGGTTGTAAATAAACTTACCATTTAAAAATATGAGCAAATATTCATTTTAATATAATCAATTAGCAAATGATAATAAAATTAAAGAATATTATTTACCTCAAGATTTGACTATATAAAATATATTTATTGTTAATATAAGGGATAATCAATCCTAAAGTGTGTAATCTTTTACGATTTTTTCGATATAGAGCCTAAGTTTTTAATTTTTTAATTAAGTGATTAATCTTTTAAAACCTTAACAGTTTAGCTTAAAATGTTAGTTCTGTTAGTAATTTACTGATTTGACTAATGAAATCTTTATTCAAAATATGTAGGTGTACACCTAAAAAAAATATCTTTACTTTAGTTTAACTATGATCACTATTTTTTAGGTAGAGATCTACATGTCATAAATAACAAAGATTTTGTTAGTCAAATTAGCAAATTACTAACAATAATAATGTTTTAAACTGGACTGTTGAGGTTTTGACAAATTGGTCACTCAATTGAATAGTTTAAAAGCTTAGGCACTGAATTGAAAATTTTCCAAAAACTTTGACACTTTAGGATTAGCTATCCCTTAATATAAAGTGTCATCGCTTCCATATAATCCTTCTTTTTGTTATCGACCATCTATATACTGAATGTGATAGTAACTTGTTCATGATTACTCGACAATATCTTCAATGTCAAAATTTTGGTTCTTTATAAATCTTGATTATGTCTTTCTTTGTAGTATTATAAGTTGGCATCTTGACGGTCAATTGAAGTAAGGTGACAAACATCCTGAAGTTTTTATTATTGATAATAAAGAGCAAATATTCATTCTATATAATCATCTTGGATATCAAGTGCTTGGAAATATGAAAGTTCATAAGTTATATCAGTCATTTCACTCTTTCTTTTCATTAGGTTAGAGGTAAAACAAGTTTGACCTCTTAATACCATCTTCCTTCTATTACAGGAGTCCATGCATCTCTTTAAATGGGATGATCTAACTTTAGAACCCTTAACCAACATCTTGTGGCAATACTTGTATTTGGAAATTTTAACTTCATCACTTGATCTACTCATAATGAAGTGATTCAAAACATGACTTCTTATCTTCAATAAACTAGTTTCATTAGCCTGAACTATTTCTTTACTTGGTATATTATCAGGTATCTGATTGGAACTCTTCATTATGTTGCCCTTTGTTGTTAAAGAATATGTTCATTCATCTAAAAAGAATTATAAACTAGATAAATAAGATAATTATAAAATCAATCATGTAGTTTGATGAAGATATAAATCCTAAAACAATACACATACAAATATATTAGTGCCTCACTGCAGATTCCATTTTCGAACTTATTTATACAGACTTCAAAGTGCCAATATGCTACTAATTTCCAAGAAATGAAATGGCCATCCATATCCTAGAATTAGTCCTTACAATACTTGTATGTCATAAGTAGAATTCTTACCTCATGGATAATATGGAATTTAATCTTTAAATCTAGTTAAGATGAGGAAAACCTAAATTATAGCTAGCAAACTTGTCGTATTTGAATAATTTTGCCAAATGAGCTTCCCATAAGATGTACAAGCATTGTTTATGTAATTATCCATAAATGAAACAAAACAATAGTACTTTCAAGTTTAGCTTAACGTTCATTAATTATTGGAACATATATCTTTAAAGTAAAACTCTTTCAAAAGTTGGTCACAATGAAAGTGAGATTCTAAAGAAAATAACTCAAATTGTTAATCAACTTATTTTCATACTATATTTCAAAAGAAGTGACCAATTCTTATTGTATCAAAATTTATAACTTTTTAGTAGTTTGAGTTATTTCTAAATAAATGATCACAATAAATCACAAGCTAGTGAAAATCATAAACCAATAAAACTTGCACTATTTTAGAGGCAATGCTTCAAGATCCATAGGAAAATCACAAAAAATGGCTAAATTCCTATGTTTTACATGTTTAAACATAGCCTTATGCCCTTATATAAAGCAGTCAAGAATTAAATTCTATGTCACCTACCAAACCATAATTCAATTAACCAATAAAAATTTTTTAAGCCTAAAGGAACAATTAGTTCAAAAAGAATAACAAATGATGAGAGATCTTCACTTGGCATATGTAGTAATGCAGAAATAAATGTATTTCAAGTTTCAACAAACCAAAACCTTACGAGAGATTTTATCAAATTTCTTACAAATAATTATGAAAATTTTCCAAACTACTAAGAATAGTTTAAGTTCTAACTGTTAATTAACAAGCTTTGAATTAGTTAAATGGAACGCATCTAGTTATTTATAAACTGGTAATATCTTAATTTTATGTTCATGAACAAACCTAAGCCTAGAGTTTAATTATCATGAGCATAAAATTTCCTAAACAATGATGAAACCAATTTTCCATTATCAAGAAAAAGAAGAAGAAGAAGAAGAAGAAGAGTTACTTAATTGATACCAGGTAACAGAAAAAGAAATGGCACAGGCAATGGCTAGGGTAGTGGAGACATAGAGACAAAGTGTAGTCTAAGAGTGAGAGAGAGCCAGAGAAAGAATGAGAGGCAAAAAGGTGAGAGGTGGGTTAGGGAGGAGAAGGACTCAACATCCTCATTTATTATTAAGGAAATAATTTCATTTTGTTTAATAAAAAATGACATCTTTTCATTTAAAGGTGGAGTATTATTAAGGAAACAATGTCGTTTTGTTTATTTAAAAAATTTCATCATTTCATTTATATGATGAGTTCAGGCTTTAAGTTAGGCTAGATCATGGAATACGAGCTCAAACCTAAATTGAGCGTAAAAATTTTTAAAAAAATTTAAACCCAGTTTGAAACTTGATCATCTAGGACTAAGTCTATTGAGTTCAAGTCAGGCTCAATTCTTTTTGCCAACCCCACTTTGCCTACTTTATAAAGTAGGAAATGTAGTAGCAAAAATAAAGAAAGTAATAAATTGTGACAAAAGTAAACACGAAGCTATACGATTATGACTCTTGTATTTGTTTTATTATGGACATAAAAAATAATAAAAATAAAAACCCCTAAAAGATAAAGCATAAGGCATAAAATTTAGCTAAACCCTTTGGTATCAAATGGAGTGGCCATAGCTATTGTTGACATCATTTGGATTCCTTAAATAAATGGATCAAAAATATTTTAAACATAAAAGAACTTAAGGAAAAGGAACTAAAAAGGTCATAAACCATATAATTGAATTTGAGAGTCAATTTGTAAAATAAGGAAGGTATTAGGTACCTTATTTTACCTATTTAAGCAACTACCTAGATATAGAAAAATGTTTTCAAAATTTAGGGATATTTGAAAGGAAAATGAAGTTAGGTGTGAGGTAAATAAAAGTAAGTTTAATAAAGCAAATAAAATATGTGGTTAAATACCTAGGAGCTTGTGGTATTGCTTAGGACTTAAAATGAAATACCTAAATATGTTTAGATTATATTATTGGTCCTTGAAAATAAACAAACTTGAATTTGTTCTAGAAAGGGTAAACTAGCTTTGTATGCAAATACCAATTTGAAAAAAAAAGAAGAAAAAAGAAAGAAATGAAATGAAATGAATTTATTTATTAAATGAAGGGGAAATAAAATAAATGACTTTATTTGAAAGGATAAGATCTTAAAAGGAGCCTAAAAAGAAATGGATGAATTGTGCCATTTAAACTAAAATTGAAGTTATTAGAGTTATTATTGGTGGGCTAAAAGCTTTATAGATAATTTATTTCAAGAAAGGGGGAATGAGCTTGAATGTTTATTACTAAAAGGAAACCATAAAAGTCTTTAAAGCCAAAAGTACTTAGATAAAACTAGTACTAATTTAATGGACCTAAGAACCCAAATTCATACAAAGAAAGGTGTAAGATTAATCATAATGGGCTTGTGGGCCTAACTAAAGTTTTTGAAATCGAACTAAAATAAAAAGATAAATTTATTTTAATAGGCATACAAACATAACTAAATATGATTTTGAACCTTTTTTAAATTGAAATTGGGTTTTTACAAGGAAAATAGGCTTTTAAAAGAACATTTATTAAAAGGTATAAGTTGAGAGAGAGAGATAATCTTTTATCCCTCGTTTAGGCCAATGAATTACAACATGTAAAAAGATAATTACATATTTTTAATTGATTTTAATTTTGGTCTTTGTTGGTGATTTCTTAATCTGAGCCTATTATCCAATTTAATTTTGAAAAGCAGCATGTGGGTTGTAAGCCTCTTGAGCTAAGGTCTAGATGGTTTATTTTTTTCTAACATGCATTAGAAGAAAACATATGATCTATATTAACTTAGCTTAAATGAAAGTTAATAGAAATATAGAAAAGTACACATATTCTTCTTCTCTTTTGAAAAAATGGACGATCACCCCATAACATCATAATATCATATCTTGTTAGAGTTAAAGTTTCTTTAGGAAAAGCCTAAAATCCCTTAGTTATGTGAGGGCATTTATCTCTTGATTTAATTTAATAGTCTACTTGTTTAGCAAATTTATATTTTATTTCCAACTTACACACACACTAAACTCCAACATACAAACACACTCTCTCCTTTATTTTAAAACCCTAAAATTCTTTTTCCATTGAAGTAAGAAAATATTAGAAAATATCTTAAATATTTAAGCTACTTAAATTTCTATTCAATTCCTCTTTTTATATATACTCAATCTCTCCTCTAAGATTAACTCAATAAAGTCAATGCCTAGTAGTTTCTTGAAGTAATCATGGCCTAGTTCTTTCATCTTTTCCTAATCATAGGTGACTAAACAACTAGCATATTGTATGTTTGTGATCTTATTCTTATTCCTTCAAGCTTAAATGACATTATAGTCGAATTTAATGTTCCTATCTCCATCTTTGACCACTAAATCTTAGACTTATTCTTCAATTATGTTTCTTAATTATTTAAGGAAGTTGCATAATTCCTTAATGCTTCAGCTCTAATAATTTTAGTTTAAGGTTTATAGGGTTGATATAAAGACAATCCTAGGATTTGCAAAGGGCATTAAAAGCTTCTCCCTTTTCCAGTAAAAAAGGATTCTTATTCTTCCCCTAGATAGACCTAAGCTTATTCTTTATTAGTTTTAATTTCTATTGATATATGAAATCACATGAGTCTTTGACTGTAGCAATCAAACCTCTTTCAATAGCCTCTTTAAAGTTAGGGTGATTTAGTAGAGAGTTAAAAAAACCTAAAGATGCACTTTATCTTGCTCCCTAAAACTCTTGCTTGGATGAAAATGGGTGTGTGATCAAAAGTTAGCTAATTTTAAAAAGATACAAAGCTTAATGGTAAAATTGAGAGCCAGGTAAGGTTAACTAGGCATTTGTCTAGTTTCTTTTGCAAAAACCACTGGCCAGATTATTTATTGCAATAAGTGAAAAAATTATCAATAAAGCTTAATTCAACTAGTTTTAGATTCTTGACTATAGTGGAGAGGTCTTCATTCCTATACTTTATAAGGTATTTAGATCACTGAACTTCTTAAGTAGATGTATAATCAAAATCACCAGCTATAACCTTAAGGATTAAGGAGTTTGAGTTCATATGATCTGGTTCATCCCACATCTTCTTCCTTTAAAAGTTATAGTGTAAAGCATATTTTGCAATATGTATGATTGAATGGGAGTCTAAGAGAAGCACCTCAAAATATAAGAATTGGTTAAAGAAGGTCCATTTTTAAAGTTGGAAAACCTATGGATCAAGAGAGACAATGATACATCTATTATACTGAGCTCCATACTTATCAAAAGTTACCCAATTTTTCTCCAAAAACTAGAGACTATTAAGGAATTGGTTTGCTTTTATTTTAGTTTTTACTAAGTTTGCAAATTGTGGCTTTTTTAATCCTTAAGAGCCTATTGTTTATTGAGGCTAATTATGCCTCTTATAATTCATATTAGGAAATTCATTTTTATGGAGAACTAAGTGCCTTCCTCCTCTTTAATTTCCTATCAAGATTGGTAATGCTTGTAGAGGGTTAAGAGTTGTTACACTTATCATTAGGAAATTTGTGTATTTCTCAACTTTTATAACTTGTCTAGTGGCAACTCCTTATCACTAGATTGCAATGTCACGTTATCCCTATTTTTACCTTATTCAGGAGGAGTTTGACTTATTCCTTCTAGTGTAATAAGTTCTACTGGTTCTTCATCATTTGTTAGCACTTTGTCCTTCTACTTGGCCTCATTTATAAAGAGATCAATAGAGTGAACATTAGCCTCATCTTATCTCTTCTGAATTGTGGATTTTTGAGGTATATGTATCTTATAGATTTACCTTATCCTTTGGTTTCCAAATCTGAACTTGGTCTCTTTTTATCGGTTTCTATAGATAAGAGACTTTTATTGTATCATTTACTTGTGTTCCATCATCAACTAACACTTTGATCTTAATAACCTCATAGATTCTTTATTGAGATCAACTTCAATACATAATCGGACAAAACCTATTCTCCTAAAGTTTTTTCTTGGGGACGCTTGATGGAGCAGGCAATATGGCTCATACCCTAAGAAAATTAGAATTCAAAAGGTACCTAGTGGAAGTTAACTTAAATAAGGATGAAGTCCATCCTAGCCTTATCTAATGATAGCCTTGGTCTCCATTTTTGAACAATTATAGGTCTGCCTTGATTATACCAGGGTCCTTGCTCAATCACTTTGTCCGCCTTATATTCTAAGGAAAATTTAAAGACAAGAAATCTTCTTCACTTATCAAGACACTTTCCAGCCTGAATAGTCTCCTATTAATATTCACCCAGTGATTAACTTGGGGGAATGATAATCTCTTATCGAGAAAATAGCCCATAATGGTTGTCTGCCACATTTTCACCCTAGTTGGAGAACCTTAAATAAGGAGACAGGAGCATCAGCTTGGGACTTGGGAACATATCAAAGTTATTTTAAACAAGTGGGTTTCTAATTACTTTGATTTAAGCTACTCTAGTATGCATTACGCCTGCATTATCTGTAGATGGTGGTTTGAAGGTAGTTGGTGCAGAAGTTGGAGCATGGGTCAAGGCGGAGAACAATAGGTTAGAATTGAGGTCTGGAAGTTTAACAACGAAATTTTAATTGGAAATAGAGGTAGAGGAAGAGGAAAAAAGAATAATAGGATTATGACTCATTATGTTGCATCAAATGCGCACTCTAATATCGTATCAAGAATAAAGAAATATAATGTTTCCTCGTGTATTATTTTGTATCGGTACTGGTTTAGACATGTTAAGAGAAGACATTTAGACGCTCCAGTGAGAAGGTGTGAGAAGATAGTACTCAACGACTATAAGAGAAAAAAAGAGAGGCCTAAGAAAAATTGGGGGGAGGTAATCAATACTGATATGGCAATGTTGGAATTTATCGAGAACATGATCCGTAATAGAAAACTTTGGCATTACTAAAATTCAGATAAAGAATCCTTCGTAAAGAGATTCCTGTAATTTGTATTTTAGTCAGCCTAAACTTGTAAATAGGTAGCATTATCTCTTAGGGATTTAGCTTGACTTATTATTATTATTATTATTAGTATTATTATTATTATTATTATTACTATCATTCTGATTATTAACTTTTGTTTATGATTATTACTCTTATTATTCTTATTCTCATTATTATAATTAATATTAGTATTATGACTATTACTAGTATTATTATTATTATTATAACTACGATTATCAATAGTAATACTACCACCATCACTACCACCATTACCACTATTACTACTACTACTATTATACTATTATTCTTTTTATTGTTATTATTATTCCTTCCACTAATATTTACATTATTATTTATTATTATTATTACTTTTTTCTCTCTCTATTTCTCTCTCTAGCTCTCTCTCTCTCTCTTTCTATTTCTATCTTTCTCTGTATCTCTCTCTCTTTCTCTTCATGTGGGTTAATTAGAAACAGTCTTTCTACTAGTTAGGGGTAAGGCTGCGTACTACTGGACCTCCCCAAACCCTGCGTATCAATGGGATTCATACTGAGTGTTGTTGTTATTAT
>JAOQMM010000171.1:5518962-5531917 GCA_027563515.1 Erythroxylum platyclados | reverse complement strand
AAGTTTAAATTACATTTATTAATAATTATTTTATTTTTAAAATTTAAAATTATTATTAAATTAAATTAATAATAAATATTAATTAAAATTTTATTCATAAATATTAATTAATTTATTTTCATAAGTTTTTTTATTTGTTTGGATAGAAAATACAAAGAAAATGTTTTTTTTCTTGCCCTAAAATCTGCTGCTGCTCCACTTATCTAATTAACCTTTTTTTTCTTTACGTAACTTGATGCTGTTTGTTTCGCATTTAAGTTATTGGAGTCAAAAGAAGTGGTACATGGAAGAATCTTTGCATTTTAAATTTAAATTTATTTATTTTTATATTATAATTATTTAAATGTCATATGTATTTCAAAGTGTAAATGGATTAATCCATCAACTAATTAAAGATAAGTTTATATTTACAAAGATTTGATTGATATCATTAATAATTACAACTAGTATTTCAAAAGCAATACAATTTATAATGCAATTTATCCTAAATTAAATGTGCATCAGAAAACATGAGGATTATCCTAGTAATTTATGGTGAGATAGCCATAGAATATTAGAATGGTGAAGTTAAAGGATAGGCAGAGAGATGGGGAATAGATTCTTCTTCTATTTACGGTGTTTTAATCATGTCTTATTAAATCTCCTATGTATATTTATATAGAATTTATATAAATATATGGATAAAATTAAATTACACGAAGTTAAAATAATGTAAATAGATTTTTATGAAATTCTAATCATGTATTATTAAAATATGTGAATAAAATTTAATATCACAGAATTTAAATAATATAAATAAACTGGAGGATCTAGTGCCAGAGAAATGACGCCCGCAATTTTCCTTTACCAAAACACAGCACATTATCTATGTGTATCACACTCACGCGTGCAGGCCGAGTGTCGTGGGAAGCAACGAGAATGGCCGGTTTCTTCCCGTACTGCCTTTTGAATTTGCGGCTGAATAGTGAATAGTGGAACCATGACATGGCATGCAACGAACCTCATTTTCTCCAATTGCTGAATTTCTTTTGAATTAACTATATATAGTTTATGTAGGTGGTATTGGGTGGGTTAGTTTGGAAGTAAGGAGTCGGGAGTGTTCTTTTGAGCTTTTGCCCATTTGTCCCACTATTTGCCATTGCTGAAGCGTGCTACTTTTCCCCCTCTAGCTAGCTTTAACTAATGGATGGTCCCGTGGGCAGCTCCATTTTTCTTCTCCTGTATCTTTTCACATGAAAACATTTGAAAAATCCAGATGTTTTTTCTCTATTCGACAATAAGACGGTACTCGTAAACTCAAGTTTTCAAATTTTACGTATAGGGTTTACAATGAAAGACTCGTGCTTATATATTATGGAAATCAGTTGGAGAAAAAGGATCAATGGTTCTTATTCCATTAAGATACAACATTGGAACAAATTATTAACGTGGTATCCACTGTTGTCGCAAACCAAATATAGGGTACGAATTCTAGCTATTCACAATTACTGAACTCGACGGGCTCAGCGGCGTAATTGATTCGCAGGTCAAGCGACCGGTGTTGAGATGACGTTCAAGAACACAAATCTTGGTTCAAAATCTTGCAATGAATCCCCTTTTGTGGGGGATCTAGCTAGATAATGTCAAGCTTTCAAAAGGGCCGGGCGACCAAATTTTCATGATGAAAAGTGAAAGGGTTAAGGTACATGATTATGATGATATAATGTGTGTTTAGTTTCATAATACGGGCATGTCCTTCGGCCTGCAAGCACAATTGCCCCACAGACGTCGTTGTCAAGGAAAAGAAGGGGGCGAATTCCACTCCGTGAATGAGGGGAAAAAAAAAGTTCATTGTAAATATAAATTGAATGGCAGCCTACGAATCTCCTGCATTAAGTGTAACCTAGCTGTTCGATTAGTTAGGGATTTGATTCTTTTTACCTGCCTTTAAATTTGCCTTGAGACTTCTTGTTTCATGGATTATCTTTTATTATAGTAGGCATCCCCTTAATGCATGCTCCTAATTGAAAAGACCTTTGAGTGCTACACTGGATTATTGTACACCTGACCTAAGATCCATGTATGAGACCTTAACTTTCAATTTGAAGTTCCGAATTTGTAATAGGATATAAATTGTTTTTTTTTTTTTGGTTACTTAGCTTGCTACAAAATTAACCTTAGATACAGTTGTTTCAACTCATTCATATTCAATTAAGAGGGGGAATCTAGGGCTAGTGATAGGCTTCCTATAACTATGATGTTAGAAACCCTCTATTATTTAGTGTTCAATTCAATTTGGGTTTAATATTTATACGGTATAGTTAAGCGCCACTCATACCTAAGTTATGAAATTTGATGCTTATCATTTTGGAAGATATAATTAAACTCCTGCCATAGTTTGGATTATGTAATCAAGTCCTTATTCTTTTACACGACTCACGTATTAATGCACAGTACTTATGTGAGTTGAATCAATAGGAAGCAAATAAAACGGATCAAACAATTGTAAACTTCAAAGGTTAAATTAACTAATTTTTTTAAATTTGCCCTTGAAATGCCAAGTTAAGAAACTTGTTTTACGATGTACTAGGGCTTGACAAACATTCGGGTCCTGAGAAACAAACAGTGGTTGGGCTAGAAGCAGGAAACAATACATATCTTGCTAGGTCAGTATCTTTTATACAAAAAAGAGGCCCAATTTCTTTCTTTCTTCCAATGTGCAAAGTGCAATCATAGTCATATTTATTACAATAATGATTGGAATTTGAACCATGAGAAGACTAAGACCAGCTAAATTGAGCCTTGCAATTGCAAATCAATAAAATGGCTGTCAGAAATGAAATTACTATCCTGCAATAACAGTTTGCTCAAATCAAGTGAAGGAGATATCATCGTCTAATAGTCATAAAGTAAACATCGAGTATGTTTTGTAAGGAAATTTGCGCAATCACTAGCTTCTCTAGCCACGAACTGTATATGTACCTCTTATTCTCAAAACAAAAGCTCTTGAATACGGTACAAAAGAGGTGCAGGGCTAGATTAATGGGCACCATTAGTAATAAAATTGATAGCCACTTCATAATCTGATTCCACCAAAAGTTTTCTGAATTCCTGCCTTCAGACAAATTGTAATCCATATTATATACCCAAGCTTCCGAGCTATCTTGTTTTTATTTATATATATAAAAAGAAATGACTGTCATCTTCTGAATTTGCTGTCGCGTTGCCATGCGCACATCTTTTTCTAACTCACCAATTTTTGCTATTCAAAGGCAAATTTTATGCAAACAATATTAAAAATGGGAGTCGTTACTCTTGTCTAGATATTAGAGCTTTTTGTCCAATACCCCTGTCTAGTTAAAGAGGCGTTAGACAAAAATAATCGGAGGACCTATATATATTTTTAGAGAAAATAAGATTTGAAGAAGTAATGTAAGCGGATCATGGATCTAATATACTCGTAGGAAATTAAATGAAGCAAAGACTTCCTTTCATTTATGGTATGAGAACTTAACTTTATTTTTCAATTGAAACCTAACCTTTAAAACTATATCACCTTTTTAGAATAGCACAACAAATAATATAAAAAATAGTACGTCGTTGTCTAATTTTAAAACTATGGATTATAAAGCTCATTTATCTACTCATAACTAAACGTTAGTGTTTGTACTTCTTTAAAATTTCACATTTAAAAGGCAATAAACAATTGATAATAGATATTTCTTTAAAACCAGTGATAATTCACATCTAAAAGTATTGTTTCCGGTCCATGAGTTTGGTTTTTTCTTTATTTATTGTAAGACATTACCATTAACAAAAAGTAGCGATGAATAGAGAAACTTTCTTTAAAAATAGTACTATCTTAGAAAATAATAGAAAAATATTATTTTGATATTCAAATAAATAAGCATAAGTTGACGGAAGCTATAGGAACAATTCTCACATACAATGTATATAATTAAGACACAGAAAGAAAAACTTATAAATGTTTGGAAATATGATGATAGCAAAAATGTTAGAAAATTTTGCCAACCATACTCTTAAAGTCTTAGTTTCTCCTCGATTCTTCCATAACTATGTGCTATCAAGCAAACTTGGTTGAAGTTGGATCTCTGGGCATTATCTATGAGCGTGGAAGATAATGATTAAAGCCATGTACTTTTTTAGCATGGGGGAAGAGAATTTTGCATATAACGCCAACCATCGAACAAAAACAGATGGGCAGAACAGCAATCTATTTCCATTTTATGGCTTCACGAGATTTAGATCGTAGTTAGCTAGGTCAAGTTGATCGAACTAATTACACAAAAGAAGTGGGCGTCCTCAACAGTTGATATAAATCATATTGTTGTTTCACAGTATCTTGAAGTCCAGACAAGAAGATGTTGCTCTTTTGGATATGGGTTGATAACTTCAACCCTCGCTTGACTGCCTAGTATGGTTTCTGACAAAATGACGAGTTTGAAGCCTAATTCGACAAAATGTTGATCTAAGATCCACCGCTCGATGGTTGTCCAAACTTGTCATGGGTTCCTTCATATATGACATAGTTTTGGATTTCTCTTTACGTTTGCCAACATCCGATTGGTTCAGAGGTAAGTCAAACGAGCCTCAAAGTTGGAGTCTCCTTTATAATTCAGGATGGGTCTCAATCATAACTGCGTATTATGTTTTTAAATCGATACACTATGATGAGGTTGGGATTCCTTAAATGTATGTGGGTTATATAGACTAATATGCTTCTTTCTAGGTGTGGAATATCCTCCTTATATTTCATTTTATACACTCTTAATATTTTGTGAAAATCTAAAAGGATGTAATTTCTCAAAAACTTAGTTCTGCTGCAGTTGCTTTAAATTGTATTAGTGGTTGCTTGATATAAAACAACTGTATCAACAATTTATAAATTTTTTAGCACAAACGAAAACAGAAAAATTAAACGAGAAATAAACAAATCAACATCTGAGATTTGGTAATGCAGTTCAACATACCTTGCCTACATTTACGAGGCCATCACCCATCTTAATCACTTTCACTAAAGAACAATAATAGTTTTACTCAAGGCATTACAGAGCCAACTCACCCTACCCTTGACACTATCCCTCGTCCTCACAACCCGTGAAAGTATTTCACTCCCAATAACACAATCATCTCGTGCTAATCTCAGGATTTTCTTAACAGTATTTGATAATAAAGAATGAAAATAAAATAACTCAAGTGATAGAAACAATAACGAACATAAACAAAGACACCTGAGATAAGAGAAACAACTCTCCAAAAAATCCAGCTTCTTCAACGAAAGATTAAGAAATTGTCCACTAAAAATTCTGTTGTGAACCTTCGATAATGTCACTGAGATATCACACGCACAACAACAAAAAATCACCAACAAAATAAAAGTTTCTTCATTGAAATTTTACAAACAATGGAGTTGCAAAAATACTCGAGTTTTCGCCACAAAACTACTAGAGATTTTCGCCACAAAACAATAATAAATATAACCCAAAAAATCACACAGCCTAGGAGAAAAACGCAGCTGTCAGATATGAACGATATCCCTGTGAAATCAGCTACAAAAGATAATCCAAGATTTCCCAAAAATTCCAGCTGCCAAGTTACAATATGCATGTCGTTTTTTCACTCAAAAACGACAACAATACAACCTCAAAAATCATGTGAAACACAGTAAGAATGCAGTTGCAAAATAGTCAAAAATCTCCAAAAATTCAGCTACTTTAGATAATCATTATCCCCAAAATAGGTTGTTAAATAAGAGTCCAAAAATCACCAAATAACTACATCTTATATTAGTCAAGATATGATGATTTGATTTTAATTAAATCCTATCCTATCCTCATTAGAATTTTAATCTTCACATAAAAGTCTCACATAAGATAAATAACTTAGCATAGTAAAATTTCAAAGATGTCTAATTTTATCTAATTACAAATAATGTCCAAAATTAATTAATAAGTTAACTTAGCACGTATCTTAACATTTGGAAAAGAAAACCAAATAAAGTGTTTCATGTTCAATTAAAAATTTGATATATGTTTAAATTATTATTTAGAATTGATTCAAGAAGTCAATTAAATTCTTTCACTTTCTTATGATCACTTAAACAAAAATGTAACTTTTGAGTCATTTTTATCTTACGCACTTTTAATATTTGAGAAAACCAAATAAATGCCATGTTATGTAATTAGAAATATGAAATAGCGTTTAAAATAAATTTTTATAATTTATTCAAAATTTTATTTGAATCCCTTCCCTTTGTCTAATTCTAAATTTGATTATGCTAAGTTTATGTTTAACAATAAATAGTATAATGTGTCCGAATAAAACTTGAGTGTCTTTGTACAATGCATTCATGAATGCTACTTAAAACACTGATAGTAGGACAAGATTTGGCTTGCTTTTGGTGCGCTAAAGTTGAGGATTGAATTGGAAATTGTTCCTTGACTTTTGTTGCTCCTGTAGTCAAGTTGCTAGCACTGTAGTAACCCTAATCTTTGTAGATCTCACACATCATCTTTTGTTTCTCCCAATTAGTTAATTCATTTTTAATTTTTAATTCCATTTCCAAGTGTTAATAAATATTTCATCAATCGATTTTGTTTTTTTTTTATATGGAGTTGAAGGTCAATTCAGATAATCTACTTTACCAGAATTGTAACTAAAGCTCAATGTGAACTTTTGAGGTTCATAGCTAGGACCACATTATCTAACAGCAACTCTCACTTATCTCACTTCACAGATTCAGCCCCCAAAATCGTTATCCAAAATTTTCCCTCTCCAGTAACTTTCCAACTCAGCAAACAGAGATTCACATGTCTTCCTCTCATAACTCTTTCCCCACTACTTTTCAGAAAAAAAAACTCTTTCCCCTCTAGAATCATTCCCTTTACACTGTTATTTATGTATGTATTATTGATTTGTTTCATTTAATTTGTGGGACCATCTAACCCATCCGTCCACCTGTCAAGCTCTCCCCAGACCGCCCTCAACTGTTCCCTATCGACTCCATTAACTTTATATTACCCGACCCGAATGGTGTCAAAAACCCGAATTGACCCGGTCAAGCATGTGTATACATCGAAATACGAACGACGTCCAATAATTTGCTCCCACGTGGTGGCACTTCGCAGTCCCATACTCTGGAATCCAATGATACTTTTTTGGTTATAAAACCCAACTGAAACTTGTCCTCTCCCCCTCGCACCACCTTCAACGTAACAAATGGCGCCAAAATCCCCCATTTTCATCGCATTTTCTCTCCTCTTTCTCTCCTGCCTCATTCCTGCGGTCAAATGCGGTGGCCATGACTACCGCGACGCTCTCCGGAAAAGCATTCTATTCTTCGAGGGCCAGCGCTCTGGCAAGCTCCCTCCTGACCAGCGCGTAAAATGGCGCCGAGACTCCGCCTTGCATGACGGTGCCAGCATTGGTGTAAGTAACTCTTTAACTACCTACATTCCCCTTAATATTCACAGTTACAGTGTTCACAATGCTAAGTATCGACTGCGTTTGGTTTGTGGAAGATGGACTTAACCGGAGGTTACTACGACGCTGGAGACAACATAAAGTTCGGTTTCCCAATGGCGTTTACGACGACGTTGCTGTCATGGAGCGTAATCGACTTCGGGAGGAGCATGGGGCCGGAGTTAAGGAACGCCGTAAAGGCGGTTAAATGGGCGACGGATTATCTGTTAAAAGTAACGGCGGTTCCGGGAGTGGTATACGTGCAAGTAGGGGACGCATACTCGGATCACAACTGCTGGGAAAGGCCGGAGGACATGGATACGCTGCGGACGGTGTATAAGATCGACGGGTCCCACCCGGGATCCGACGTGGCAGGGGAAACGGCCGCTGCATTGGCCGCTGCCTCCGTCGTGTTTCGGTCGCGTGATCCCGCCTACTCTAGATTACTTCTGGATCGAGCCGTTAGGGTAACGTTACTGTCCGTCAGTTAATTAATCTCTTGTCCTTTTGACTAAATTGTTAGTAATCTTAGCAATTAAACAGATTTAATTATTCTGTATATTTATCTTGATGTGACAAAATTTAAGACATTAAATGTTGTCTGAAACAAAGAATGTTGTACTAATAATTATTGGCTTTATCTGGGGGGCGGTGGACCATGGGTATCTTGTGACGAATTTATTTATGTTCCTAAGAATTTGTCTTTAATAGATGTGGACTATATTGTTATTTACATTGGATATTCCATGTCTAATGTTTTTTAATAATGTAACAACCGTTTCATTTATATAAGAAGCTTTTTATTCATTAATTCCCAGGTAATAACTGGTTGTTAACCATCCGACAAAGTGTGCTTGCAAATGAATATCTATGTTAATTATTATCGTTCGTGTTTTGGAGAATGTAACAAGTTGACCGTTGTGTGGGTGTGAAATGAAACGGTCACTTTTGTAGGTGTTCGAGTTTGCTGACAAGCACAGGGGTGCGTACAGCAGTAGCCTGCGTCCTGCAGTTTGCCCTTTTTACTGTGATGTGAACGGTTTCCAGGTAATTTGACAATCACCTTACCTCCGTTGCTTGCATGGGCTTTTTAAGTAACAATAACATACTAAAAATGAAGCCGTGTGAGCAAAATTTATTGTTTTTCTGCGTAGGACGAGCTGCTGTGGGCTGCAGCGTGGTTGCACAAGGCCTCTCGCAGGCGCGAATATAGAGAGTACATAGTGAGAAACGAGGTGACTTTGCATGCTGGAGATACCATCAACGAGTTTGGTTGGGATAACAAGCACGCTGGCATTAACGTCCTCATTTCCAAGGTAAGTTCAATGTTGTCGCCGAAATCATTTCATTTTCATTAAAATTTATTTATAATGATAATTTCAACAATGATCATTAGTCATTCCTTATACTTCTTTAGATTTATCTGAGAATGTTTCTGATTAATTATAAAAAAACTTTTTGTCATGTCAATTGTCCACTTTTTTCTTTTTGTAAATGTTATGCAATTTTTATGGTTATATATATATATATAGAGAGAGAGAGAGAGAGAGAGCAAAAGGCAGTGTATCTGTGTGTCACGTGAAAAAAAGCATATATAATAGTGGACCCGTCACATTATTGGACTCATGTTATATATCAATAACAAACTGTTCTAAGTATGAACGCTTAAGCTAGGTACAGCTAAAGTAAAGCTTAATCTAGTAAGGAAAGAAAACTTGAAAAAAAAAAGAAAGAAGAAAAGAACGTATGTTTGTCAATCCTTGCTTCTTGTGCTCTCATTACTATTGGGATCGAATGTAATATAAGGAAAAGCTGTGAAGTGAAATCAAAGTAGTATTCATAGTCGTATATCATATTGTAGAAATCTTGAAAAATTTGATGATTGCATATGATTAGCCTAGAAATTGTTCTCTCATGTGGGCACCGATTTTCCCTTAAAGTACAAGCTGTACAAGCCCTAAATTTAAGGACATTACCCGAAAGTCAAGAAAAGCCAATAAATTAGGAACTTTATAATGGGCAAAGCTGTACTGTGTAGTATTGAGTGAGAGAATAGAGCATTGTCTTGTCCCTTCAACCAGAAAAAAAGGAACTCCATTGGTCAAAGTCTATGTCCTTCGTCCATACCTAAAGATCTTAGCCTTTGTGGGTCCTCACAATCGCTGAGTTACTGCTACATGCATGTGCCGAAAGGCTGAAGGGTGTCTGTTCTTCCCATACTGATTACATTAGCTCATTTCCACTTTTTTTTCTTGAAAGTGATCCGGACTTATCAAGATTTGGCTTTTCAGTTTTCAGTACCCAATATAGGATTGGAAGATATAGTCTATTTTCATAAATTAAATGATTTCTCTGTACACACGGCGCTTTGCATTAAAAGTAAGTGGACAGACCTTAAGGGAGTTTCAGTGTTCTTGAAACATAAAACAAGATACGGTTATTAACATGCAAAACCGACTTATCAATTAATTAGATAATATGACTGATTCTTTTATCGTAATTTTAACAGGAAGTCCTAATGGGAAAAGCATCTTACTTCGAGTCTTTCAAACGGAATGCAGATGGTTTTATATGTTCTGTATTGCCTGGAATTTCTCATCCTCAAGTTCAATATTCTCCAGGTATCTTATAGCTACATTTGTTACTTACATATTGTATATATCCCTGTTGTTTTTGACAACCAAATCAAGAAGGCTTGCCCATTCAATAGCCAGTTTTTTCTCGATTGAAATAACATGCTATAATAATATTAATAAACAATGTAGAGACGCACGTGATCGTATCTTTAAATCCATGCAACGGTCAGAGAATTAATTTGGTTTTCCAACATTGTCCTCTCGAGATGGTTTTTACATGTCGAATAGTATCCAAGTTAGTAAGAAATTAAGCAAGAAGTAGTCTTTGATTCATCACAAATAATAAACTCTCGTGTCTTGAATTGTGAAAAGGTGGGTTGATCTTCAAGGCTGGAGGAAGTAACATGCAGCATGTAACGTCACTGTCCTTCCTGTTTCTCGCTTATTCCAATTATCTAAGCCACGCCAATAAGATGGTGCCGTGTGGCGAAATTACAGCCTCCCCGGCCCTTCTCAAGCAATTGGCTAAGCGTCAGGTTAACTAACTATATATTCATTCGCTACTTTCTCTCTATTTTTCTTTCCTTCTTTTGCCCTTTTAAAGAAATTGAGTGTCTGGTCCACATCAAACCACTAAATCACGGGAACCAATCTCTTGAATCAGACAAACCAACGGCTCCATATTTGTCTGTTTTGAAAACAAGGAACGAACTGTCTTCATACACGAAGCGAATACCTATCCTGTTCTGGTGTTAAATAATTCCCATTTCCTATGTCAAAAAATGATCCATTGCCCATCTCATTTGGTTCTTCACGTGACTAAGCTTTGATGTTACATTTTCCCTGATAAGACGTTTGATAAAATTGGCAATGCTACTTACCCAGGTGGACTACATTCTTGGAGATAATCCACTGAGGATGTCATACATGGTTGGATATGGTTCACGCTACCCACAGAGGATTCATCACCGGGGCAGCTCGTTACCGTCGATTCAAGCACACCCGGTTCACATTGCATGCAAAGCTGGGTCTCGCTATTACCTGAGTCCAAATCCAAACCCGAATCTGTTAGTTGGTGCTGTTGTGGGTGGGCCAAATGTATCTGATGCTTTTCCAGATTCGAGGCCGTTCTTTCAGGAATCTGAACCCACAACATACATCAATGCTCCATTAGTGGGCCTGCTTGGTTACTTTTCAACCCACTCTTGATGAAGAAATTCCCCAAGTGTAAAGTTGGCTTGTAAGTGGTGTGCGAAAAGGTCACCCTCCCCTCCCACTCCCACTACCCCTCCCCTACTATTGTCAAGGATCTCACTTTAGTTGCTCTCAATGAAGAAAGTTGCTATTATGAAGCAACCACCTAACTAAAGCAAATTCATTTCGACTAATAACTCATTGAGTGTTCTAACTAATTGACGATGTGAATGAATTCAACAAATTTGGACGTACCAGGACTTGTCTACTTTCAATCCTGACCTTGTAAGCCTCCTCTCCGTCGTATCACTATTTTAGTTCTTGCAAATCAAAGCCTTCCAGGTGTGCGGATTATATAAGCTAGCTGCCTCCTCTTCACACTCTTTGCCTTCTTGAATTGCTCCAATTTATGTTTCTTCTAATCACGGATAGCTCTTATTGAGCCATGCAAATTAAAGCCTCGCAAGATTGTGTCTGTACTCTACTCTGTAGGATCAGGTTTTGAAAGCATTATAAACCAAAAGGTGATGGAGACAATTTCCAGTTCCAAATCATTTGAGTACTCAAAACTAAATATAACATCACATTACCAACTGGCCTTAAAAATCTCATAAGTCAGATACAATACTTGGGGTTGGCAAGAAACGATTATGTACCTTATCTTCTACTTCTTGATATTGAATTAATATGAAAAAGATGTTTGTGTCTAATCCTATTTTTGAGACTTTCGTTTCTTGTTGACACTTTTATGGTTCGTGAGGATGACAAACAAGTAAAGATAAAATGGATGATGGGTGAGTCAAGCCTTTTCTGGACAGACACGCCTGTGTAGAGTGCCACATGTCATGTATTCTACTTACACAGTCGTGTGTATCAACTATATTAGTCTTTGCAACCGTGTGAAGACATAAGGGACAAAGACATATATAGTTGTGTAGACGCTCGTGTTTATAACTTACATGGCCGTGTATGACGACCGTGTAGCTCTCTCTGGTTGTATACACCTGCGAGTGAGGCAGTATTAAAGAGACATGATTACTTACACGATCGTGTATATAACTGTATATAGTGCTGCAAAACCTATTTTCTGATATAAAATAGAAGATAGTAGGTTTTGCACGTGTGAGTAGCCAAAACTCCAAAAAGTGAGAAAAACACACAGAGAGCAAGTAGTATAGTATTCTCATCATTTTTTTAAAATTATTTTTGAGATTGGTTTGAGAGATTGTTGATTCCCATATCAACTTTGGTTTCAATCTTAAAACTTTGTGAGACAACTTATAGTAGTAAGGTGAGATATTAAATTTTATAGATCCTTATTTGAGTTTAGTAGATTTGCTTTTCGGTTTGACCTGTAGTTTTTTCTTTACACTAAAGAGTTTTCCACGTAATCTTGATATTTGCTTCTTTATTGAATTTCTTATTCTCATTTTAATTTGTTGCTTAAACTTGAAGAGTATTTTATTGTTGCTCTTTGGTTGATTTTAGAGAGTTGTATTTTTTGATTCTCAACAAGTGGTATTAGAGTCATTTGTGATGGAAGGTGCAAGCAACTCTATGCTCAAGTTAACGTCAACAAATTAGTCTATTTGGAGGCCCATAATGGAGGACATTCTATAGTACAAGGATCTCTTTGATCCTATTGATGTGGATAAGGGTGTGAAGGATGATGTTCTTTCAAAACCTGAGCAGATTTCAGATAGAGAATGAGAGAAGATGAAGCT
>JAOQMM010000171.1:5450999-5466844 GCA_027563515.1 Erythroxylum platyclados | reverse complement strand
TCTATGTAGGAACTCCATTTTTTAAAATCTTGAAAGAAACTGCCTTGATGCATTATTGTATCCAAGTGATGAAAGTTGCTAGAAATCCATATGCATGAAGAACATTGATGATGAAGGTCCAATCCAATATATCATATGCTTTCTGGAAGTCTAATTTCAAAGCAAAATTCCTGTGACTTTTTTCCTAGTGTAATGCTTAAAAAGTTCCTGCACAATTGAAATGTTATCTTTAATGGATCTTCCAGGAATATAGGCTCTTTAATTGTGGTCTACATGGTTTGGGATTATAGCTTTCAATTTGGGTGACAACACTTTAGAGATAACTTTATAGACAATGTTGCAATAAACAATAGGGTGATAATCTCCAAAGCTGATGGAATTGTTACCTTTAGGATTAATGTGATTAGAGTGCTATTAATTTCTTTTAATAGCTTGCCTCTGTTGAAGAACTCCATCACAACATCCACTATCTTTTTATTGGTGATATGTCATGTTTTGAAGAAAAAAGTTGGCATTGAAACCATCAGGACTAGGGGCATTTTTAGGGTGCAAGGATTTGAAAGATTGATTGATCTCGTGAATGGTTATACGAGCTGAAAGAGTGTTAAACTTTTGACTGGAAGTTTGATCTTGAACTATTTCTTTGATGAACCTAGTTGAAGATTTAGCAATGGATGCTGAACCAAGGAGATTGGTGAAATGTTCTTCTATAACCTTGATGATTTGAACATGTGAGTCCAATATAAAACTTAAATAGTAAATGGAGTGGATTTTGTTAGAAGTATTCCTGGAGGAGATGACCTTGTGGAAGAAAGTAGAATTTTGATCTCCATGCTGCAGCCAATCAATTCTTGATTGTTGCTTTATAAGTGAATTATGGAATTTCAAGGCTTGATAATAATTCCTTAAAGCCTGTTTCTCCTTTTCAGTGAGTGAGTTCGAGGAAGGATTGCTATAGACAACTGATTAAGCATTATCTAGTGCTTTCCTACAGTAGCTATGAGATGATAAGTATTCCCAATGTTCTATTTGGGGAACACCTTGATCTCATTCCTTGTGGATTGGAGTTCTCTCGTGAGGATGAATTGCTTGGTACTAGAAAATGGAGCATTGGAACTCCTCTCTACCACTTTATGGAAACTTGTAAGATCAACAAAAACGTTATTAAATCTGAATCTTAGATTTAAAATAACTTAGAAATGCATAAATTTTGATTTTTCAAAAATAATTCATTTATTAAATTAAACTGCAAATTATATTTTAATGAATATAAATTTACAAATAAAGTTTTATAAATTTCTTAATTATCTAACTATTTAATTTTAGTTTAATATGATTAATTTATCGTTAATAAATATTAAATAAGAGATTAAAATAAAATTAAATACTTGATTTGTTCATAAATTTTTATTATTTGATTATTATTAGTAATAAAAGTGTAATTAAATATTAACAATCAAATATATTTTTATTTTTATTAAAGAAAATACCCAAACTAAGAACTAAAAATATAAAATGACAACAAAAAATATTTTAAAAATCGAACCGGACATCAAACCGGATAAAGAAAAGGTATAAGTTTTAAAGGGTTGACTGGTATTAAATCGCTATAAAACCAATATATAATGAATAAGAAGTAAAAATTATAAAAATGAGTAATGCCTATTAATATATAATAAACTAATAATAAATCTAATAACTGAGATGAAAATTGAATCTAATATAAATTTTTAAATAATAATAAAAATAAAAATTATATTTTATATTGTCATTTATTGAAAAGCTCATAAAAGTTGAAATATATTTAAAGAAAGTCAATAGAAAAGATTCTCTTTTTCGGTATTCTTTAAACATACTTTTTTATAGTTTAAATATTATTTTAACAAATTCTTAAATTATCTTAAGCAAAATTTCTTATATATACTAATTAATAATTCAATTTAATGAACAAATTCATGAAAAAAATAACAATTAGTTTTAAAAATAATAATTTAAAAATTTTTAATTAAAATATAAGGAGATAAATAAAGAAACTAAATTTTGACAAATATAATTTATTAATGAGATTAAATAAATTTAGTATTTTTAAGGATAAAAATAACAATTTATTTTTTAACAACAATAATTTAAAACAAAATTTTAGATTAAAATGTAAAGAGATAAATAAAGACTATAAATTTTAAAATGTATTTTATTAATTAGAATGTGTGAGAATTGAAAATTTTTATTAAAAGTTTAAAAAATTTATGAAATATACCCATTAAATCTCAACATTCTTATAACAATAATGTATTTTATAAAAACTAAGTTGGTGAAGAAATTGGTGAGTCCCTGTAAATAGTAGATCCCACGTATTCTTAAAGAAGAGAAAAGGAAGAAACTTTTGGTAGGTCCTACATATTCTTAAAGAAAAGAAAAGGAAGAAGCTTTTGGTAGGTCCTACATATTTAAAAGATGACGGTTTCCACTTGTTTAAAAAGGTAGGTTAGTTTTTATTTCAACCAGTTTTAATGAAAATCAAAACCGGTTTTTTAAAACCGGTTAGTTTATTAGTTAACTAGTCAGTTTTCTATGACAAGAGTTATATAATACAATCGGACCAAAAAAAACAGGCTGGTTCATATTTATTTCAGTCAGATCGGCCAATTTGGTCCAATTTTTAAAATATTGCAAAAAAATAAAAGTAGAATCAAATTATCCGTAAATAAACAATTCTCAAATAATAGAAAGGTATCCCAAAACTTCTATTCTATTTTTTGATCTGCTTGCCTAAGTATTCTTCCTATTTATCACTTCCAAGTTAGTCCAACTCTAGTGTCGGAATATTCATACTGGCTAAACACCTCCGTGGTTCTCTATTTCACAATCAATTTTCTTGAGACTTAGGTTTATATAAATAATATTGTGCAAGGTCTATCAATGGTAACAGAGAGCATTTAACGGAGTAGAGAAACAGCAGTCCATTTCAAAGAAGAGAAAATTAGAAAGATTCAATTAGATCACGCGTATAACCAGTGAGAGGCAGGCACTTTCCAAGAAGTAGATTTAAGTTGACTGACCCCTTCTCTCACAGTTGACTTGACTTGCATTCTAGTACACTTCCCTACGAGTCGATTACCTTCTCCAGCTTTTAATACTCCACCCCACTCTGATCAACGAATTAGCTACGCCTACTTTCTTCATTCATCATGTACCCACCGAAGCCAAATCAACCTTCTAATAACAGCTTCTCCGGCCCGACGGCTTCTCCTCCTCCTTCGCCACCATTTACAGCAACTACTGGGATTCCAGTGACCACCTCAACCCAATACTATGAATACGATCGGCATCGTCCTCCACCACATGCTCTTCACCTTGAAGCCAAGAAAACAGTTCCGTGGTCTTCTGGGCTTTTTGACTGCTTCTCCGACTGGCGAAACTGTAAGCTCCAACACCCTTTAGAAACACTCTGCTATTCTGCGGATGCGCGTGGTCATCACGCACTGGAAATGGTAAAATGGGTTCGGGAAAAACTGTTAATTTATGAATTATTGGTGTCTTTGATGTTCCAGGTTGTATCACATGTTGGTGCCCTTGTATCACTTTTGGACAAATTGCTGAGCTTGTGGACAAGGGCTCTTCAGGTAAGTAATCTCACTCACTTAATTACCACCTTTAATCATTAGACTCATTATTTATGTACTCTTGAATATGATCTAATGATATAGCATCATTAATTAAGTCATCAAGACTTGAACTTTTCCTTTCTCTTTTATAAATTTTGACTGACAAAATCAAATAAGAAAAGGGAAATTTATGCACTTTTATGTGACAGAGAATTGTATAAAACTGAACTGAGTGATGGGTCTGTGTAACTGATCAATTGCAGCTTGCGGTGTAAACGGAGCACTCTACACTCTTATTACCTGTGTGATATGTTGCCCATGTTGCTACTCTTGTTTCTACCGATCCAAAATGAGGCAGCAGTTCCTGTTGCAAAAGAAACCTTGTGGGGATTGTTTGGTTCACTGCTTCTGTGAGTGCTGTGCTCTGTGTCAGGAGTATCGTGAGCTTAAAACCCGTGGATATGACTTGACTCTAGGTATTTGTTTTACTTAATAAAAGAAGCTCATGTATGGGGGTCAGTTATTATGGGAATTTCTTAATATATAAGGTGATGGGTTCGTTCGTGTGTTTTGAAAAATATGCAGGATGGCATGGAAATGTTGAGAAAACTAATCGCAGCACGGAGATGTCTTCAGTGCCACCTACAGTTGAATCAGGCATGAGTCGGTAGACCCGCAGATTCGGCGGATGTTTGAGGAACTTGAATAAATGTGCCTGCCCAGTGAAATCTGATTGTGTAATTATGTGTATGGACCATATTTACTTGATAATGTAAGATAAAGCCCCAGCTAGAAATGGAAGAGGACCCACATATGTATTTGCTGTAAGTCTGTAATTGTACCCTGTGGTTGTTAGAATAAAATATTTGTGTGCTTAATTACTACAAAATCCTCCATTTTAGCCAATGGCTGTGAAATACGTGCATCAATAGCATAAGGCATCTCTATTGGTTGAGTGAAGAACTTTTAGCATTCTAGCATGTGTTGACAGGCACATGTACGTATGTATTAATATATTCAGTCAAATTGTGTGGACAGTGGAGTTCACCCTTATTCTGTGAGCTGATAAAATTAAGAGGACCCTGGACCCATCTAACATCGGGTTTAAATGGCCTAAATAATAAATAAAACAAGATTGATGGACTCAAAACATACTAAAATTAAATGAGTGGACTTGTGTGCAAGATAACTGTCAACTGACGATTACGAGTTCCATTCTCATTCGCAACGCTAATTATGATAGGAACTTCTCTGGATAATCTTTTTTTTTATTATAATTTGAGTGATATGGATCTCAATCAGAATTTAAATAATGATGTTGCAAAGTAGTTTATGAAAAATACTTAAATCGATAATTAAAAATAATAATATATTATTAAATTTAAAAAATTAATTTGTGTTATAAAAATTTTTATTATTAAGTAAAATATAAGAGCTCTTCTGTGAGTATAAATTTTGAAAAAAAATCTAAATTTTAAAATTACAAAAATTTTAATTTTCAATTTTTTAAAAAATCTCTTTTCTTAAAATTATGTTAAAAATAATAACGAAACATTAGGATATCAATCCTTGTAAGTTAATTAAAAATTGTTGAAATGACATTTTAATATAAATTTTAGATTTTACCGAACTAATCAAATTTAATTTAAATTAATAATTTATTATAATTATTTTAAATAATAATTTCAAAAACATAAATCTCCTAATTATAAATTTATCCATCTCATGTATTATTTTCAATGTTAACAAATTCAATCTAAATAATCACCAAAGCCTTAAAAAAAAAGAGCCCTCTAATTATTTCAGTTCTTCTCTACATCCTCGAACTCCTCTTCCAGGAGCTCTTCACTTAAAAACAAGCAAAATTAGATACTACGTTCTATTGAAAGAAAAATTCATAATTAAAATAAATAGAAAGTTATACTCATAATATCATACTAACATTGGAACTAATTTTGATACTGTTACGGTACAATATCAATATCGATCAATGCGTTATATCATTTTGAATAATTTTTAAATTTATAAAATAGTTTTTTAATTTATATAATTAAAATTTAGTCTTTTATTATAAATTGTATTATTTTAATTTTAACATTTTAGTAGTTAGTAATAAATAGTTAAATAGAAAACTAAAATTATTTGATATGTTAAAAAATAAATTAAACCTATATGCTTATGTTAGAAAACAAAAAACAATTATTTAATAGCAATATTAATCAAGAAAATGAAAAATATAAAAACAATGTTTAAACAATACCTAAAACATATTTTTGATTATATATACAATTTCGTTCTATATTAAAATTTAGTTTCGTATTTTAACTAAAATTTGAACTATTATTTTGGCTCAGTAATTCTATTTATTTGATTAATATAAATATGTTTATATATAATAACTAATTTAAAAATTATTTTTAAAAATAAAATTATTTTTCACTTTAATCCTTTAATTTTTCTTAATTTACAAATTTAACTCAACATTTTTTAGTATTCAGTGTACTAGTTTGTATACTACCTAAAATTTTTCAATACGATCCAACATTTAAATCTAATATGGTACTAAAAAGTTTAGTACTAATATTTGGTCAGTATAAGCAATACTGATCAATACCTATTAATATTGGTATAAGATTCAAAACATCAACTGTATCGATTATCTTAATAACAATTTCAATACACAAAACTCCTCGCTTTGCGAAGGTTAAGAGAAGGACATCAATTGTACGCATATAATTTCTTGTAAGCTCTGCTTTTATCTTCTAAGATTTTCTTCTTCACCTCTTTCTTTGCCAATTTGTAACTTTCTCTATTAACTACTCTCTCTAACATTGTAATGTTATCTAATAGAGCTTTATAGGCACTCTTCTTGACTTTAACTTTTCTTGTGCATCTTCATTCCATTTGAAGAGTTACTAGTCTCTTCCACATTTGGTTAGCATCACCTTCCAATTTTCATTCTTCTCTATATCTTACTCTATCCTTAAGTTGTTCCATCATATCCCCTTTTAGATTTCACCATTTAACTCTGGTATACCTTCTAGGACTTCTTTTCTTCCTCTAATCCTTAATTATAAGTTCTAAAACCAACAATCTGTGTAGAGCTGACGAGCGAGTGCTAGGTATCACCTTACAATCCTTGCAACTAGATTGATCGCTCTGCCTTATAAATAAGTAGTCAATTCAAGTTTTCATGGTTCTACTCTTAAATGTTACCAGGTGCTCCTTGTTTTTCTTAAAAAAATAGTTACCTATTACTAACTTAAACGCTACCGTGTTATAACAAAGCAGACTCACCATCATTCCTATCACCTTACTTAAAACCCCTATAAGTCCAAGAATATTCATCCAAGGTTGTCCCTTATGACCATTAAAGCCTTCTCCTAAAATAACTCTCTCGTCAAGGGAGATTTGCTGAATTACTACATCTAGCTAAGCATATACCACATTGAAAATAATACCTTTTACTACAATCTTTAAGGACATAATCTTATCATTAGTCCTTTTTATCCCTATAACATGATGTATGAGTTCCTTGACAACCAAGATACATACCTCATTCTGTCTTCTCGAACACCCTGAATTATAATGTTTGAACCTATTAATCTCTTTCACTTTATCCCATGTCCACTTTGTCTCCTAGATGCACGCTATATGAATCTTATATTTATCTAAAATTCTCAACAATTCTAAAGACTTCCCTATAAGGGTTCCGATGTTCCCAGAACCTATTTGTATTATGTCATCTTCTTCTCTTCTCCTAGACTCAAAATTCATTGAAAGGACTAGCCTTTATCATCAGAAGTCAAAGTCACCACTCCTACCCTAATGCCCAATATAAGCTATAAAAGACAAGCCCAACAATTCCCTCAATGACTCTAATATTACTCGAGAAAAGGAAAAAAGATTGAAATTAAATCCAAAAATGGGCACTACAATAATTGAAAGTGACAATCCCACGTATACATGACCACAAATAAAACACAGTACTGGATAGTTAAAAAGGAATAAATAAAATATTGAAAATTATAAACAAAAAAGAACTTAAAACTTTTAATGCATAGAAGATGACTGAAAACTAAATTTCTAACACCCAAAGAGTAATGAATCAACCACAAGTAAACACAATCTGAAACCAATCATAAGCACGTCTAATATAGAAGAAAAAATTTATAAGATACCAATTACCAGAGAAGGGAAATAACCAAACTGATTTGATTTGTTTAAGATGTCATATACTAGTTCTGTATATTCTCGTCATAGTTATCACCGTTCACTGGAAATTCTTCCAGTATGAGACTCACTCGGAATTTGCAAAAGAAGAAGAAAGCAAAGCATAAGGTTTTCCAAGATCAAGATGAGGAAACGTCTGGAGGAAGACAAAAAATCAACCAAACTTGATCAAATATAAGCTTCCAACATAAATGAGATCTTAAAATTAAGACCCGAAAAAATATTTGTTCTTTTTCAATAATGTCCAAAAAATTCAAAAGCTGCATTTGCAAGAACGAAAAAGCTTAAGTAATAATAATAATATGTAAACCCTTTTCAAGGCCAATAAATTTATATTTTGAATTTGCTAAAAAATGGAAACCTACGAGTCAAAAGATGTTCTTTAGATCAAGAACCAAGAAAATATAGATCTGAGACGTTTACTCCAAAGAAAAGGAAATCAAGGCCTTTTGTATCATTAACTTTAAAATTAAATCTATTGGCAACAAAAATATGGGGTAGAAGCACTTGGTTTTCTCAACAATTTTAACAAAACCTCTATAAAACCCACCAGAGAATGCCTGAGGAGGAGGCACATGCAATGGTTGTTTACATGTAGAAGGCGCTGAATTTGTTAAACTATGTGGCAGACTCCAATTATGCTCATAAAAATTCTCACTCTTCTCAACGCATTATGATAATGGTTGAGTGGGAGGGTATTAAATGTAAGGCCAAGAAAACCCTTTTCTCCAAGGCGAAGATAGATGTGGCTCTGCAACTACTAATTCTCAATAAAAAGGATGAACATAGCAAGCTTATCTGGCTGAACGTATCACTAGGCTTGCACCCATTTAGATGACATGCAGATGCTAAAAATGGAAGGACGAATTCATAAACATACCATTCGAAAATGTTTATATGAGCTGAAATAGGAATATTCAGAACACATCCTTGTGGGCAAAATTCATTAAAAAAAATTGTATGAAGATACTTAAAGAAAGGTCTAGTCATTGTTCATATCCCATTTATGTATTATCCCTAAATTGTTACTAGTTATTGTTTTATTAAAATTGGACATTAGTAAAAAGACAAGTGCACATTATGCTTTTCTTTATAAAGGAAGCGTTTGATCTCATAGACTAAAGTTATCTTGTATAGGGATTGTTATATTTTAATACTACTTATGACCTGTTCTAGTCAAAAGTAGCTCAATCAGTAGTCATTTGATAAAACATGAACTATATGGAGGTAATTGAGTGATTAATATATGATTCATCACCATAAAGTGATTAGGAAAAATGTTTTGTTGTTCTCGATTAATATTGATTTGTGAAATCTTTGGCTAAAGTGGAATAACACTTTGTAAGATAGTTTACAAATGTCATCAATTGCTAATGATGGAGAACTAACATAATTAGACTCAAATATAGTAGAAATTAATTTCATATTTTATGTCTAATTAGAACATTGTATAATAAAATGATTGAATTATACGAAAAAAATCATGCATAGAAAGGATAGTTAAAACCTCTTTGATATTCCTGAATATTTAGGTACTCGTGATGTGATACTAGAGACTAATTTTGATTTATAGATATAAATTGTTTAATTAAAGAATTAAATATAAATTAAAAGAGTCTAATTTATCTAATCTTAAATGTGATTTAGAATTATAATTTATCTCCATTGCCAATATATTTGGGAACTTAATGGGTCACATATAAAAAAAGGGTTAAGGAGAGAAAAAGTGTTTTAGCCAATTTGGACTTGGTTGTAAAGTTTGAGAAATGTTATGATTAAATATGAGATATTTAATAAATAGGGGATTAATATGAGGTATTGGATCTTCTTTTGGCATAATTGGTATCTAATTAGAATTATTTGTAATTCTAATTAAATTTTAATTGAAATTAGAATTTAATTTCAATTAAATTACTAAAATATCTAAAACTTATTATAAATAGGCTTAAACTCTAAGGGAGCTAGCACTTCTTGTCTAATCCTCTCTATAATAGTTACAGAGTTCTCTCAGCATATTTTATAGTTATTGTTAGAGGTTGAATACTTGTGCGGCTACTGTGGTTAAGATGAGTCAGTTTTGAAAATAGTTCAAAAGAAATGACAAGAAAAGAATTAAACATCGAAATACAGTATGAATTAATATTCATGCTTTATTATGATTTATATATTAATCATTTTTATCGAATTTTAGTGAGCTTGGCTTTCAAAAAATCACATGCAAAAAAGTTTTGTATTTATTCTGATGAGTGCAGATCAAATCCCAACCCTGATTTGCTAACAACAGGTCCCTATTTTGACTTGACTTGGAAAATATAATCCTTTAATTAAATTATGGGACCAACGTATTTGCTTTTTTAATTATTTTCCCTCAAGAGTGGGAGACCATGGGCAGCGTCCACCTCCCTTCATTTCTCCTTGTAACTTCCTTGATCCTTCTGTCTGATTTCATCTTAAGGGTCTGATACTTCTGCAACAAAGAATTCACTTCTGGTCAAAGCAAAGACACACCAAGTTTCAACTCAAGATTTGTCTGAATTAATATTTGCTGTAGTGTCAATTGTTTCAAAGTCAATTACTGGACTTATACGTATAGAAATTAATGAAACTAAATCAAGTACACCCTTATACTTTTCGAATCCAAATAAAAATGGGAAGTTGATTATTCGTCACTTTACTATCTTCCGTTGATTGAAAGCAGTTGGATGTAAGACACGGAGAAAGTATGGTCGTATTCTTCTTATAAATGGGGGGGAGAATTCCCTGGCAATAAGGACAGTGAGGAACGTAGGACCAATTCAACACTCCAAAACTTAATAAGAAGTGGAGGCCCACGTCTTCCATCTTTTGCCCGCAATTGCCGCTTGTTTGTCTACGACAGAAAATGGTGCTCATTTAGGCTTTGGTCCCGATCACATCATTCCCAATCCCACTAAACGAGCTTTTCCATCATCATATTCACCACCTCCCTAAGCCCTAAGCCCTTGGAACTGGAAGGGGTTTGGTGTGGTGGTTATGTGGGCCTGTCCTGAATCTATCAAACTCCACGAGAATCACGTTACTTGGACTACTAGTTCTTTAGACGGTATTATGTAGTCTTATTTTTAAAATAAAGATAAACTATTGAGCGCTAAAGTTTAGTAGCACGGGCTAATTTTTGCTTAAGTAAGGTCAGGGGTTTAAACCTTTTTTATGTACGCGGTAACATTAAATACTTGGTGATAATATTGAGTTGCCCTTCAAAATCTCACATAGGCATGAGCGAGGATAGTCTGAATATAGTAATAGCTTAAAGGTGTCACTGATAGTTCGAACTTACCTAAGACATTTCACAAATCTAAAAAAAAAAAAAAAAGAGATAAAATTATGTATCATTAAATTTCTCTAAATTTTACATTGATGCTATATTCAACCAGATGTGACGGGGCGAGCATAGTATACGAATGCTTAATTTCTTTTAGAACATCATACAAAGTAATTACTAATTACTAAAAAGAAAGACAATGAAAACGACTCAATCTAATAAAGAAGTAGAAGTACTCGGTCGGCTGCAACTTTCCGCTACTCAATACTCATCGATGTTTAAAAAAATACAGTGTCTTTTGTCCCCTCTACGGCTAACCCAACAACGACCTCGTCGATACTCGAAATAACAAAAGCTTTGATAAAGGAAGACAAAGACCTAAGAAAGTTTCCTCCCTCTACCCTTTTCTCTTCCTACTCTTTTGGCTTTCCTCTCCCTCTCTCTCTCAGTCTCAGGCTTTTTCTCAAACACTTATGTGCATTTACAACGACCACCATCATTGCTGTGGCTGTTTTCCTGTAAGTAGCTGAGAAGCTTGTTGGGTTTTTTGAGTGATGAGAGAGTAAGCGAAGGTTGGAGTGAAAATGGATGGAGCGGAACTGGAGTTGGAGAGGAGGAGCAAGTTCTTGAACAGCTTGATAGAGAAAAAGAAGGCTAAAGAACAGCAAGAACAATTCGATCGTCTCAATGTCCGTGTTAGAGCTTCTGATATGCCCATCCCTTTGCAGAACAGAGCTTTTATGTGTGCTCGTGATCTCCTTGACTCTATGTCTGGTAAACTCGACAGCAAAGGTCTTGCTCTAGCGCTGAAGAAGGTGAGAACGAGATTTAGAATTTTACCATGCTTTGTTTCCTTCTCTTCATGTTCCTGAGTTGTAATCAATGGTATATAGTGCAAAGATTAATGGGTCTTGTCTGGTCTGGTTTTTTGTTTTTGTTGTATGCGTCAGTGTCTGATAAAAGCATACTCATTAAATAAGGCTATTAACAAGTATAGGTTAAATCTGGTGGTCACAGAGTGGGTATGTTGGTTATTTTCATGTGGTTTGGTGGTCTATGACTGTAATTTTGGTGGTCCAGTTCCAAAGAAGTCAGGTTTGTCTACTCTTAATTCAGTAACTTCATCACCAAGGAGGAAAGCTAAAACTTAGAAGAACAAGTTAAACTCTGTATCCCGACAAAAGAATTCCCCAGAGTCTCTTGTGAATTCTTTTGGTTTCCTTTCTGGTTTTCATTGAATGCATTTCGTATCGAAAGGAAAAAAATAACATTGACTGCTTTTACTTGGGAACAATTAGGTGGTATTTTCTACTTCTGGTTCATTATTGTTTTTCTTACTTTCGTTTTGGAAAATAGCAATTTTGATTGGTTGCAGACGTACAACATGCGATCTGACAGTGAAAATACTTACTATTAACTAGCATTTGTCAACTGTTTTTGTAGATAGATGACAGAGGCGAAATGTGTGTCCAAGTGAAATCTTTTGTCAGGCAGCAAATAAACCTTTCCACTTAATACCAAAATTTCCAATTGATAATTAGTATTGACGGATATGGTTTTTCCAATAGTTGAGGAAGTACTTAGCAATGATTTTGGCCAATAGCTCTTATCATATAACAAATGAATATAACGTTTCCAAATTTGAAAGTCGTTTTATGCTTTGGTTGTTGTGAAAACTTTAAGAAATTAAAGAAAGAGAAGAGAATTAATCCCAGAAGTAACCAAAATTACACAGGACCTGCAAAGTAGAAATAAAACTAGAAAACAATTTATTCCACAAAAGGCCTAAGATGATGAGGTTTGGCTGTTGATTGTGTGATGTTCATGACTCAATTGCATATTCAATAGGGCTTGAACAATATATGCTTATTGTGGCTTATTTCTAATCTTCCTGTAGTAAGATATAAATTAGAAACCTCTGGAACTCAACCTTAGCAGCCTGTTATCATTTACTTAGCATTTAAAGGTATAAGAGCAATGAAACTTGACCTCAGTAGTCTACAAACACTTATAAGATTTGTTCACTGGGTTTAGAACCAACTGCCTCTCACCAAACTAAGCATGATATTTGTCTTCGTTCCTAGCTTGATCAAGATTATTGTGCTTACTCAAAAATGAAGTCTTTTTTGAAAGACAAGCCCAATTGGACTATGAAAAGCTTAGTTTTTCATTTGATCTACACATTTGTTGACGTTTCACTTGTTATAAATTATCATTTAGAATGATGTTATCGTGGATCCATCAATTTAAGCAAGAACATTCGACCTATGAACATGATGGTTGTGAATTATCAATTTAGGTAAGAGAAATCTTCCTATAACATGATGATTCGTACTCGTCTTTAATCACAATGCCTTGCTGAAATAGATTTTTGGTATTTCGCTCTAATAGTCATGAATTCATGATGGCAAGAACAAAGGATATGATGAGATAGCAAATAATTTTTATGTACTTGGAAATAGATGGCAGACACTTGGGGGAATTCATCGTCAAAATTTTATAATGTATTGTCTATTTGCATTTATACCTTTGTCACAGAAAATATATATTTTTCTGTAGTTGAGCCTTAATGATAACTTGTTCTGTTTTGCTAGTTTGCTGTTCTTGTCTGTTGACTTTGAGAAGTAAAACTATACATCTAAATTATAAATAATTTCCCTATATTCACCTTTTCCACTCTTCATTCGTGTGTTTCTCCCACCATGATATTTGCTTCTTTGCAATTGCTAAAGTTCTCTTACGCATAATAGCCTGGCTATTTTGGTAAAAGAAGTACATGGCAATTGAGTTCACAGCTCTAGAATAGGAAACCGAGGAATAAAAGAAGCGAGCTAACAAAAACATGGTAAAAAGAAATGGACCCAGAAATTGGGGAAATGAAAAAGAAACTATGAACAGTTTGTGCCATTGTAGGAAAACAATGGTTTTTCCATTGTGATACCTCTCTTTCATGCCTTTTATGATAACTTATTAAACATGGCCATGCCATCTCATTTGTCTCGGATCATATTTTCTTGCTCATCAATGGATTAGTTTATTAATCGCTCAATTATACGAGCACAACAGCATATCATATTAAATAGTTGGTATTATGCTGCATTCATCTTTGCCATGATAAAGTTCAACTTCAAAGTTGAGCTGTGCTTCTCTGTAGTTAATATTGAATTGGATTATGAAATTAAAGGTAGTAATACCATTCATCTCTGTGCATGGGGTGCCCAGCCTAGGTTGTATTCACTCTTGTTTCCTAAGTGACTTGTGGAATAGTTCGGTCTGTAATATACTTATCCACACAGAAGAGCCATTGAAAACCAGCTTATCCTATTTGTTGCTTCCCCTGACAGGAATTTGACTCTGCTTATGGACCGGCTTGGCATTGCATAGTTGGAACCAGCTTTGGTTCGTACGTAACACATTCCATAGGAGGATTCTTGTATTTTTCCATTGACAAGGTTTATATCCTCCTCTTTAAGACTGCTGTTGAGCCTTTGGATCACTGACCGATTTGAGAACTTGATTTCTGCCAATGTGTATGTTGTTCTTGGTAAATCCCAAATATCAAATCTTAGTTCGTATGTAAAACTGCTGACTTTAATACTTATAAATTTGCAATTTTTTTTAATGTTTTGTGTAACTCTCTTTATAGGAGCATAAATGAATGCTATGATTGTTATGCATATATATAGATTAGAGGGAAAAGAGAATATAAACTTTTAGGGTCAATTTGTTTTTATTTTTATTTTTAGTTTTCTGTTTTATTTTTAAATTCAATAAAAAAACTGTTTATAAATGCATTGATGTTAACAATTAAATATATTTTTTGTTTTTTAAACAAAAATTAAAAATTACAATAAAAATAGAAATGAAATTAAACTCACAACAAAAAAGTTATTCCTTAACATAATTTGGCAAGTACTTGCAATTGAATTTCCTTTGATTATTCATGGCGAAGAGTACTATCTCCTTATCTATAATTTGGTTATTCTTGTTACAACATGAGCTAAGAACTTGATGTTACAAATTAGCTCCTACAATCAATTTAGTTATAGATATACAATCTTTTAGGAAATGAAGAAATTATAGATTCAAGTCTTCCCACATATTCTGTAAATTAAGGCAATTTGGTACATTCTGATTCGCATAGTACAGTATATATTGGCACTGAGTCGAAAGAAACAACAACAAACACAGTGAAAATGAGTTGAAAGAAAGAAGTAAAAACAGTCTAGTGTGTCATATCAAGCATGTTGGTGGCAAGTACTGTTCGAGTCCACCCACAATGCTAAGCTACTTCTCTTGCAATTCACCATAAAACTTCTTACAAGTTGAAGACGACTTGACAATAGCCATCAGCTCATGTCAAAATCGGGATACTGAAATTGATTTTAGATGTTGCCAGCTAAAATTAAGATGGCTTTAACTTGCGTTAAAATTGCGGCTGCACATACATTATACCTTTTGTCCATGAATTTGCGGATTGCTTGGAATTAGGATGATATTTTTGGCCCAGTTTGATCGGACTGTGGCTCGCTTTTAATGTATAAAACGTTATTATTTTATTAATTTTTTATTAAAAAAATCAATAAATTGGGCCGGGTCATGAGCTGACAGCAAGCAAGCCGTATTAACTTTAAAAAAATTTAAAAAACAATTTCATTTTATCTTTCTCAGTCCTTGACTAGTGGCCCATTGACTTCAGGCTGGGT
>JAOQMM010000171.1:5422410-5444292 GCA_027563515.1 Erythroxylum platyclados | reverse complement strand
GTTGTTGAGCTTCATAAAGTAACAAAGGCAATCTTTGATTTTATTCAAACAGGGGAAATAAGGTTTAAATGGTATCGTGCAACTTAGAGGACAAATAGGGTGGGCATGAAGTCATTTCAACTTGTCTTGAAAAGTGTTAAGAGTCAAAATCATGTCCTTAGGGTGAGTTTATGAAGGGCTAGCTCACCAAGCATCCAAATAGGACAAACTAATGAGAAATGATTTTATTTATTCTTAAGCGCATTAAATAATTTAATAAGAGTTTATAGTAAGGGTATCATAATAAGATAGTGGAAGTTTAATGAGATTAGTGATTGTTCTTAAACTATAATGGTTATTTTAATAATTGTATAAGATATATTATTAGATAGATTAACAAGAATAGTTGGGAATCTTTATGCTAAAATGATGTGGTTTAAGCATTGTGGCCTAACCAAATTTAGTCAATTCAAGCTAAACTAATCCTTTTAACTTAAAATTGACTTAAAGCTTAATCAAATATGTCTTTTTCTTATTGACTCGGGTTAGATTGGGCTAAGCTTATGCTAGTTTTTCATCCCTAGTGGTGTACAAGGTAGTTATTGAAAACATATGTAAATATATGTACTAAATTTCATGTTATATATATAATGATATCAAGATTGTATTGGACAAATATATCATTAAATTCTCCTAGTACCATTGTGTTTAAACAAGAAAGGAAAAATGGATAATTTGAACTCAAACATTGATATGAAAATTTAACTTAAACCCAACTGTATAGTAGCGTTAAAAAAGAACCCCCAATGTTATAAAAACATTCGTTTTAAATCTTAAATTGACAAAAGTTTAGATTCTCGTATAGGTTTCATTAAATTTTAACATCTTGAAATTTTTAATTATTTTGTGAGTCCTACTATGTCCAATTGATAAAAGGGACATAATAACAATTTTAGACTTATTGTCTCGTTTCTCCATCTTGGACTCTTCTTTGTACAAGTCTTCCCATCATCAGTGTGGACTCTAAATGACATGTTTTAACCATTCAAATAGCTTAGACTCTGCTAATTAATGCCCTAGTTCCTTGCTACGGCTTCTTATTTATTTGATTTTGTCCGTGTTTGATATAAGTACCATCTCAAAGTAATTCCTTCATTTGATGGAGAATTTGAGACCACTACTTCCTTTTCTTGTGGCTGTGTCATAAGAAGAACTTGATTTATTTATCTGATTGTTAAGAAAAGGAAGTTGCGAGTGAGTATAATTAGTGAACATACTTCCTACATAGATAACTGTAACTCCTATCTTGTACTTAACAATAGTCTTAAAGGTCAGTTGAGGCATGTCTAAATGTGTTCTTAGAGGATTACACCAATCTTCGTTGTCACCAAGGAGAGTATAATTTGATGGTTAGAAACTTGTAGCGGTGATTGTAATATATGTACCCTTAAGGCACTATTGATCGACATAGGTTGCATTATAGACTATCTGATAGTAGCCCCCATAGAACTTGCCATTTTCAAACATAGTTGTATTGAATACAATTTTTTTTATTGCATAGCCATTGAAAGAGAGATTTTAACATCCACAAGTCCACTTACAAGACCAATATAATCTATAATACAATTAGCTCTGATCACTTCGACATTGACATGGCTTTTGAATTACATATATTACATGGAATAGAAGGATATTAAATATGCTTACCCATTATACTAGAAGTATCACTATCACCATAAAAAGTTGTATGAGCTCTCAAGCAAGCCCCTGACACTAATTTACTAATTCAAGGCTTATGGAAAGCAATCTCATATATAAAATGAAGTTTAATTGGCACCGACAAAGAATAAGAGAGAAGAGACAAAGGTGGAGAGAGGAGAAGAAAGCCTTAAATCGACCTTAAAATTGTTGGTAGGCCTCTTGTTATAGTTGGGATATTGAATTGACATAATAGGACTAACAAAAATAATACTAAATGTCAAGTTATCTAATTTGGTGGAACGTATACAAAATTCTAGGGTTTCATCAATTTAGTATTTAAACTGAATTTCTTTTTATAGTTTTGCATTCTTTTTAAATGTTACTAAATTTTTTATTCTAAATTAATTTCTTGTACAAATGTTTGAGTTCAAAATTTTCCTTTTGCTAAGAAAGTAAAGAAATCTCTTACTTATGGAGGTAGGGTTATTTTGCTGAACCATATATATAATTATGTCCCATATTCTTTTTCTCTTCTTTGTTTATTTCTTCCTCTATAAATTCACTTTTTAAAATCAAATGTACTCTTCAATAGTAGGTTTTATAAATTTTTTCCAGAGTTATTTTAGTGAAGAATGTTATAATATTTGACATTCCACGCATTGATGGAACAAATTTTTCACTCTAAAAGTTGAAGAAAAATGTTGTACTTGTGAAAGGTGATTATGTAATTCCTATTATGTGAAAGGAAAATAAACCAGAGGAAATCACAAATAAAACATTTTCCAAAAAGGATGATTTGGCTCCAACAAATATTCTTCTAATTTTATACATTCATCTTCAATTTGGAGGGTGATATAATTGTTAAAGGGTTATAAAAAAATTCAAATTAAGTTTATTAGAATTGGCTCAATATCAATAAAATCTCACCATCCGTACATAACGAATTAGTGTGGTTCATATCATAACATATGAATAGTAAGAATGCTATAAACGAAAGTCATTGATAAATAAGAGTTTCTTATGACGTTAATTGTACATGTTAAAGATGAGATATTAAGTATTCATTTAAATGCACTTTAAGTAATTTAATTCACTAATCTGTAAACTCAAAGCTCTTAATATTAAAATTGAAGGTAAAAAGAGTTAATCTTCTTCTTTATTCTGTGTTAAACTCGTAGGATAATTTGATCATGAATTTCAGTCATATGATCATTAGTGTTGTGGTAGCTTCACTCTTGATTGAAAATTTAAGAAGAAAGGCTAACCCAATTTCGCTTGGTGATGCAATACTTGCGAGAGGAAGAAATATTAAAAAAGGTTAAAGAGAAAGAAACAAATATAAGTGAAAGTCCGGTAGAAAGAAGAACGCTAGTTGCTGAATTTCATTTTAATCAATATATCTCCCATGTTCTTGATAATGATCGTAATGTTCACAACATTGATAACGTCAATAATCTCTGTAACCAAGATGAAGAACCTACAAACGGTGATCTTCATGTCATTACAAGTCATCCAAAAGGAAATATCAAACGTCCACAAAAATATGTTGATTATGTCACTTTTATAAAGTTTCAATCTAATTATGTCAGTGCCTATGTTGTTTTGGCAAAAGAACATGAATTAGCTACTTTTATAAAAGCATGTCAATCCATAACAAATTCAAATAAGTGTAAGTTTATCATGGAAGAAGAAATAGAGGGCTTGTATAAAAACAATACTTAGGATTTAATTGAACTAACAAAAGGGTGCAAAAGCAATTAGTTATCGTTAGATTTATAAAATTAAAAGGACTTCGAAAAAAAAATATTGAAAGATTGAAAGTCATGTTGGTAGTGAAAGTATATACTCAACCGTAAGGTTTTGATTTTGATAAAAAAAAATTTATCAAATGTTTTCTTAAATATTATTATAATTGGTTTGTCTCTTATTATTGTCATAGGCCTTGAAATTGAGCATAAAAGCATAGTTTTTACATGGTGATCCAAATGAAAAAGATAGTCATAATACAAGTTAAGGGGTTTATAGAAAAAAAAACAAACAAACAAGAATTTAGTTTGTTAGCTAAACAAATCTTCGAACTGTTTGTAACACGCACCTAAATATTGGTATCAGTGATTTAATTATTTTGTGACAAGCTTAAATTTTTGTATATCTGAAGCTGATCATTGTGCCTATTTTTATAATTGTAATGAATTTTTAGTACGTTGCTATTACAAGTGAATGACATGATTGTTGTAGGTAATACCATAGAATACGTGAATAGTTTTAAATTTTACTTGGTTTGGGAAATCGACATGAATGACTTAAAAGAGTTGTAGATCAAGTTTTTCGGATGAAAGTGATGAAATAAAGAAGAAACAAGAAAATGTGATCATCATAAAAACATTATATGGACAAGTTCTGTATTGTTTTAGTATGCAAAATATCAAACTAGTAAGTATTCCAGTTCATATTCATTTAAGGTTATCTTTAGAGAAATGTCCCAACAATAAAGAATCGAAGATAATCGCGTCTGAGATCTTATTTTCATCAACAGTAGTAAGTCTTAGGTTGGTCATAGTTTCTACAAGAGTCAACACTGCACGTGATGACATGAGTTGTTTAACAAGTATATCGCAAATCCAGATTATGACCACTGATTGTGGTGAAATGTATTTTTAAATATTAGAAGGCACTTGTTCAGATTATGTTTTGTGTAATAGTTCAGCAAATTTAAATTGTATTTAATATGTTGATTAAGATTTTGTTAGAAAGAAAGATCTACTTCAACTTATGTATTTTCAATGGCAAAGTGTACTATAAGTTGGTAGTTTAAGTTACAATCAATTGTGGTCGTATTGAGTATCAACTATAGAAGTCAAGTATATGGCCACTACTCATGCATGAAAAGCAGCAATATGATTGAAGAGAAATCCAGCGGATTTTTGATACTTAAAAATCCAGTGGACAGTAGAGTTCTGGCTAAGTATTTACCATTTCTAGCTCACCACCCTTTAAGATTCACATTCACCCGTCTATGCTTGCCTATTTTTACGGCCATCTTTTGCTGCAAAACTCATCATGCGCATGCATCTTTTTCCTTGTTTTACGTCTTCTTTCTTTGGCGTTAACTTTGTTTTGGTATCTGTAGAGCTACTTTCTTTTCTACATATTGAGCATAATTTTGAAGTAGATACCATTTCTGAGCCATTGCCGCAGCACCTCAGTTCATCAAAACCTTCCATGTGCCCACCACCCATGTGTTTTGCAAATCTTTTTTAAGGATTTGTGAACAATACCTCCTTTAAATACCAACCCAAATGTATGGAGATTCTGGAAATAACTCAGTGCGCACAACACAGACCAAAATTCCAGCGTCTAAATCCGGGCCGACCAATGCTTCTGAGATCCTAAAGGCATTTATCAAATACAAGAACATGGAGCGCACATACTCAAATTGTTCTTGAAACTACAGCATTTCCAAATCCTAGATAGTATCATCTCTCCTAGAAAAAGGACAAGAGATATCCCTGAGTCAGATAGAAATATTGAACGAGTTAATTAGATATGTGCTTTGGGTATTTATCATTATAATTTAAAATTAAAATAATTATTAATTTATTTCTTATAAATTTTGGAATTATCAGTGTTTCAATCCTTTATTTATCTCCAAGTAAAAGAGACTAACAGAGGCTTTAAAAATAATTTTGTTTAACGAATCACGTAATATACAACATCATTTTGTATTAAGTAGAAAAATAAAAAGGTCAAATTAGACTTTAACATTTTTATTATAATTCAATTTAAACTCAAGCGTTTTGATATATTTTAAAAAAACTTTAACATTTTACAGACGTTTGATTTTCAATTTCAAATTAACCTTTTTGTTAGTACTTTGATAAAAAAATAAAATATATTTAATATTTTTTGTTAATTTCTTACCAAATATATATCTTATATAACAAGTGAGACTCAAAAATAAAAAAATTATAATCTTTATCTTTTTTTTCTCTTCCTCCTTTATGTTTTCCTTTCTCTTAAAATTTTTATTTTTCAAAAGTTAATTCACTGATAGAGAAATAAGATATTTACAAGCCTTTGATCAACACAAAAATAAAATAAAAACACTGTAGCTAGTACATTCCTATGTTTACCATCTACTCCAACATCCATCTTTCTCTTTAACTTCTCATTTCTTCTCTAAACAACTGATTGTTACATCAAATAACCCTTCTTTACAAAGTTCACTGATCATGATATTATATGTGTGGACGTTACGTTTCAATAATTTATGAAAGAGACTAAAAAATAGTCCTCTTGCAACTTCAAACATGCCGATCACTTTCTCACCCTCAGTTACCCAGTTATCCTTATATAGGCCATCGATAATTGTATTATAAACGACAATATTCGACAATATTTGACTCTAGTCCACTCATTCCATCTTCTTAAGCATTTGAAGACCCAATTCATTGTTGTCACTCTTACACAAACCATTTATCATAGCCCCATACCTGACTACAGGAGGTTTTATTACCTCAAACAATTTTAGCACTTTGTGGATGTTACCCTTAAGACAAAGCCTGTTGATTAAGGTAGTGAACATAATGGCATTAGGGTGGAGGCCAAGTTTCAGCATCTTGGCCAAAATAGAGAAGGCAAATCCCAAATGGCTTAAATTGCGAAACAAGTTAATTAGAATAGTAAAAGTATGAACATTATAAGCAATACCCTACAACTCTATTTGTATACATAAATCAATCACGGTCATATAATGCTTTCAGTTATGGCTCCTAGCAATAATGCTAACAAAATCTTCAAGTTCATTCAACCAATGACAAACTACTCACACAATAAAGATGACTTAAAGATAATGAACACATGATTTTAATATAAAAAATCCTCCAGCGTAAAGATAAAAATCTCGGGATAAATCGGCAATGAAATCTGTTGAAATCAAATAGCATGATACAAGTGATAAAAGTTTCGAACTATCTTATACAAGAATACCTCATAAGGCAACTATAGTTAATCTCTCTATCTCTCTTTTTAGCTATCTCTCTTTCTTGAGTTCTCTTGAAAAACTTCTAGAATTGAGTACAAATTGACATATATATATAGCAATACTAATCCCAAACTAATCCTAGAGATTGAATTTCAATAAAATTGTAGTTGATAAATGCTATTTAGACTTTAAAACTTTTCTTTTGTTGAATATTCCTGTGCCATATAACTTCAATCTCTCAAACTTACCTTTAAACTCCAAAGATAAGGCTTCGTATATTGTACATGGTCTTCCACACGACGGTTTATAGTAACTGTGTCCAACCTTTAAGCTTCAAAACTCGACATTGCAGATATATACGGTTACAGTGAATTACTCAGTCAATGGACATGGTCGTGTCCTCCTCTTACACACTTATGTCTAACTTTACATGGGCGTGCTTGATCTTGAAGAATCTTCTTTTGACTTGCAAATAGTTACAAAAGCTTACACGGTCATGCACATGTCCATCATTGACACGGATGCATGCCTCCATACACTGACTTGTCCTCCAAAAATAGCTTCCAATCATTAGTTTTTGCCTCAAATTCATCCAACTTTATTTCTTTTGATCCATGAAGACAACTAAGACATTCAGAGTCCGAATTTAGTGGTATTAAAAAAATAAACGTCCATAAAATAGGGATCAACTCACAACAATCTCCACATCTAGCCCATTTCGGAGGAGAAATCAACCACTTCATTGATCACTTGAAAGACATCAAAGCTCAAGCTTAATTTTGATAATCACCTTCGTTAACGTGTTAGTACCATTCTTGTCTGTGTAAATCTTCTTCAATTTCATTAATTACTCTTCAACTACAGACCACAACCAAGAATACCTCACATCAATATGCTTAGTGCGGAATAATACATGAAATTTTTGCTCAAATGACTGTCACAGAAAACCATGTACTCATCTTGTTTCATGTCCAATTCTTGGAAAAATCACTTTAACCAAAGTATCTCTGTTTAGCTTCCATATTTGCTACATATTATGCCTTAATAGTAGACAAAGCTATACACTTTTGCAACTTAGATTGCTAACAAATAGCTCCCCCTACAAATTTAAACAAATAGCCTGAGTCGACTTTCTATTATCACCATTCATATCCGCATATGTATATCCTTCTAGAATTGGCTCACAACTTCCATAACAATAACATAATATGGAAGTGCCTCTATAAATATTTAAAGATCCACTTCACCACTTCCTAGATTGGATAAAAATCTACTCATGAATCCAAAAAAATGTGCGATATCTGGTCTAGGGCACACCATGGCATACATTAAGAGCTAACAATAGAGAAATACAAATTTGATGACATACTGTGAGACCTTCTTTTTGGTGTTTGGTAAACTCCAAAATTGCACAACTTTGGCAACATGATGGTGGTGTCATTTTTTGACAAAGTTGTAAGGCATGTTGGATGTAATTACATGGCTTAAATGAAGTCTTGTATGACTTGTACAATATTTGGACAACCTTGAATTGGTAGGTGTTTTTTTTCTTTGCTAATCAACTTGGATGTTGCATGGAGGACGTTGGTTGCATGATGAACTGTATGCAAAGCTATGAAAATGCCTAGGATAACATGTGTAATGGATTGCATGCCTTACACGTATATGCTTAGTGTCTCTTTATTATTGGATAGGTTTATATTGACCACCTTGTAATTGTCCAAACCGAATGTAACTTGTCCCAACTGTTAGGGACTTTATCTTATAGGCGTTAATGTCTGCTGGGAATGGCTATATATATTGTAGTCTTACCAGATTTGTGTGTGCATTGTTACTTAAAAATCCCATTGTTTATTAAAGATCATTGCTTCCTTTCCACTTATGTGTTTCACATATTTTGCCCCACAAAATAGCCTACTATATACGTTGTTGTCATTTCTTTGTGAGGGGAATTCTTCTGTTCCAAGTAATAGCCTTTCACAACATTAATGTCATTACTCATTTGGGGAGTGATTTTATTTGGTTGCATTACAGGGTAGAAATGATTAGGTTTTGCTAGCCTCAAAATTAACCCCGTAACTCATACTCTCTTTCTCCTTTTCTGTGGTTGCTCAACTTGAAATTCGATGCTAATGGTTTACTCACTAGCTTAGCATGCTTCATATTAAATCTCTTAAGCACTTGTTCAATATATTTCTCTTGTTATAAACATAGCTTTTTGGCCTTCTTATCACAAATGATCTCTATGCCCAAACCTTGTTTCGCAGGACACAAATCTTTCATATTAAAGGACTTGAACAAGTCCTCCATCAACTTATAAATGATACTAGTATCTTGTCCTACTATCAATATATTATCCACATATGAGAGAAAGATATTGAAGTTACCACCAGGAAATTTTGCTGAAATACATTCAAAGATCAACTAACATTCGTTGGTACCCATTTCTCGTCATAAGTGAGTTGAACTTCTTATACCACTACTTTGGTGCTTATTTAAGATCATAAAGACTCTTCTTCAACTTGTATACAAATTCCTTTTTCCCTTTGACTTTCCTTCTAGCTACTCCATATAAATTTCCTCTTCCAAATTGTCATTTAAGAAAACAGTCTTCATATCAAGCTTCTCAAGTTCTAGTTCCAAACTAGCAACTAGTCCCAATACCATGTGTATCATCATCATCTTGATTGGAGAGAAAATTTCGTCAAAATTTATACCCTTCTTTTGATCATATCCCTTCACTACTAGTCTCACCTTATTCTTCACTAGCTTATCACCATCATTCTTCGTCTTAAATACCCATCTATTGTTTAAAGCCTTCCTGCTTTTGGGAAGCTTTACTAACTGATAAGTCTCATTCTTTTTCAATAAGTTAATCTCCTCTTGCATTGCCTTGAGCCAAGAGTCTTTGTATTCTAGTGATTGCACTTTTCAGAAATTCTTTAGAAACCCCTCATCCATGACTAAGAGATATTCAAAACTATGATTTCTTGTCAAATGTCTCTTTTCTCTAGTGGACCTTCAAAGTTGGACATCTTTCAATACTTAAGCAAGTTGCTCTCCTTGCTAATGATGCTCATAGACCTATTTTACATTTTCCACTAGATGTGGCTCATGCAACTCATCTCCATCAGATTGCACCTGATCATCACCATCTATTCATTAGATTGGAAAGTGAGTGAATAGATGCAAGCACTAAGTCGTCAAATCATATGACGACTTATCTAAATCCTATGAAGCTGTCTCTCCCTCTCAAAGCATGAAGTAATATTCGATTATGCGTTGTCACTTAACTTAGTTATTGTTTATGTTAAAAGAGTAAAGCGAATCATTCAACTACAACAAATTGAAGGAAATGTGCTAAGATAAACAATGAAAAAGCATCGAAAAAGTTATAATCTTGTATTTGGAGTTTATAATTTAGATTGCATGATTCTATTGTTCACTACTCAAAATAATCATAATAGTTATTTATTTAGTTTATTAAATAAAAGAATCATTTCATAAGTTAAAATTATAATTTTAAATTATAGATTAAAATAATTTATTAGCGCATGAATAAAGAATCAGTAATTTAAGCAAATTACATATTATAAAGTTAAATTAAAATGCATGCTTTTTACCAAACGTAGGTTAATAAGGTTACGTCATCAATTAATAAGAGAAAAGAAAAGAAATATATAAACATGAGAATGCAACATCTATTCACTAGTTGTCGAATGAGGGAAATAAAAAGATTATGCTTTTTCAAGTTTAGACAATCTAGGACTATACTAATGCAATCTTATCTATAAATACTTGTATTAGAAGACTTCTAAGGGAGTTATAGCAAGTGGTAGCTGTCATTAGAAGAAGATTTAGGAGCAAGGATTGAAGAAGCTAGTGATATATTCTATTTTTCTTTCTTTTACACTTATTTTTTACGTTAAGATTGATGTTCTTATGTTTAGTTTTCAATATATTTAGTGGCTAACAACTTTAGTTAGAGTTAGAAATGTAGCTTGTAAAGATTTATTTAATAAATTATACATGTTTTGATTATTTCATTGGTTGATTTTATTCTCTTTGATTTTAACGTTTGATTTGTGATTAGCCCTTGTAGATTCATTCATAGGGATTATATGAAGGATTGATAGGTGAGGCATAATTTGTGCATTAGGAGACTAAATACTATAGCTCTAGAGAATGAAAATATTCTAAACTTTGGTGTAACCATATAGATTGCCTATGCTTAATGAGAATGATTAGGTTAAGTTACACATTGAGAAGTGGTAGTTACCTAATTAAATATACATGCGTGCCTCGACGAAGGGAATATATGCATTAAGTTCATTGTTATTTCAACCTAGCTAATCCATTGTGTATAACAATTGAAATTCTTTGTAAGTGAAACCTTAATCCCTAACGTTTGTTCAATTGATTTCTTTCATTATTTTTTTTTGTTAGGTTACTTTTTTATTTATCTTTAGTCAACTCGCTAAGATTAATGAGAAGTTACTAGTTATCTATAGGATTGATACTTTAGAATCACTCTAGTTTGATTTAGCTATCTACAATTGAATATATGTGCTTGTAGATTAAACAGTAGATCAAGTTTTTGGAACCATTTTTTGGCAGCTAGTTTTATTATTACCGTTAATCGTGGCTTGTTTTACTATTGTTGTCACCCTATAAAGTGGCAAAATATTCAGCTCTAATTTTGCTAGAGAAAAGAAAGTGATGAAGTCAGAAGAAGATGAGGAGTAGCTCAAGAACAGGGGAAACAAGTCAGGAGAAGATGAGGAGTAGCTCAAGAACAGGGGAAACAAAACCATATTGGTGTTGCTCTCACCTACATCTAGCGCTAGTGTTGATATAGAAAATACGAGTAGTGGGAATAGAATAAAATTGAAACTAGTTCCATCCTTAACCAGCGCTAGTCGCAAACAAAGAGCCATTAGCTTTATTCCAACCCTTAGAGGCTTAAGATAAAGACAAACAAAGATAAATTTAACAAAATGTTGAGTGTCTTTAAGAAATTGAATATCAACTTGTCATTCGTCGAAGCATTAGCTCAGATACCATCATATGTGACGTTTTTGAAGAGGATCACATTCAATAGAAAAAAAAAAGCTAGATGAGTATTCCACAGTGTCTTTGCAGAGGCCTAGGAAGAAGAATAAGAAAGATGGTAATAAACTAACATAGCGAGGGATTTAGGTTTATAAACTTCCACCATTATTGAAATACAAAAATAATTAAGCAATACACTCAGTTAAGAGATTCTGGGATAAGCTTCTTCCAAAATTCCCATCTACGTAGTTGTTTTGCACTTTCATAATGGGTATTATCAGGCTTTGCATTTGTCTCTGGATTATTATCAGCTTTTGCAGTGCAACAAAAACTTCTATTTGGGTTAGAACTTGGATATACAAATCTCAAACTTTTCATGTGTTAACATTTAATCAAGTGGTAAGATGTTCTTTGAATCCTTTATTGTTGGACTAATCATTGAAAGGCTTACTCTCAAGATTTTAGTATTGACAAGCTCTTCAGAGAGATTTTTGTATATGGTCTGTAGAATTTTTTATTTTCTATAGCTAAAAGACGTCATAACGTGGCCATTAGATAAGGTTTACACTTGGTTCTCCTGTCTTTCATGGTCTTATTGGAGACAGCCAACTGGGAGTGATTAACATGTTGAATAACTGAAGTAGTCACATTTGGTATCTATAACAAGTTTGAAAATGAAAGGCAGACATGGGACATAGTGAGAACTGATCAACCAAGGCGTTTGCTGGTTGGTCCTGGTTTTGACAAATGTGATTGGGAGGTGGGAATTGATGTGTGGCACTAATTGAAAACGTGTTTGATGATGGTGACCTCCTGCTCACCATACGATACAATCCTTGATAGCTAACCTTTTCTTGTCCATTTAAAGCATTTCTGAGGTTACTAAACCAACCAATTCAATCAATGCAGATGCATAACAACATACAAACTTGCTATAAGTGCAAGCTAAAGGGGGGTTTATAACAATACACATGTAATTAGCATAAACTCACATAAATCAATAAAAAGCTATCGACGTGGTTGATTCATCTCCACCCAATTTAAATTATCTAACTTGTCGTCTTTGTAAAATACGATTCAAATTATTTTATTTCCTATGTACAATTTTTTATCAAATACTTACAACCAATCTTTTTTATTAATGAGATAATTAGCTATATCAATAATTTTTTTGTAACTACAATTTTATGAATTATGCGCGAGAAACGTGTGATTCTTGGAATCTTATACCGACGCAGCTTATCCTAAATGAGAGCCAACCAAACAATATTTAAGATTATCTTCAATTATATGTTCATATTCTATTTTTGCAAGAAAAGGAAAAGATATTTATACCAAGAAAGCAATATTTATTATTTCTTTTTTCGGTTCAATGCTAAACAAAATCGAATTTTATTCTTGCATCCGGAGTCCACATCAAAAAGGATGAGCGGAAATTGACGTTGGACTTGAAAGCATTTGAATTAAGCATGTGAACACATGTTCCCATCACAATCATACTTCTTCTGAATTTCTGCTCCACATAAACACACAGGGGACCGACCAGGGGGGTTCTAAACCTGATCAGATGACATACTTGAAAGGAACTCAACCTCTATTTACAACAAAAAATCAAGGAACTAAAAGACATGACAATTTCTGCCAAGCCACGAAAACATTTGATTATTACAAATTTCCAATTTTATCAAATTTTCTTTTGGTTTATCATGGCTTTTCAACATAAAAGAATATCCCAACATTTACTGATGTTCCTACTTGAAAAGGAAAAAGATTAGATAAACCAAGATTCCAAAATGGCACACAGAGAGAGTTCATATTATCTTCATCTGGTATTGATTCCCTAGCTTCAACAGAAGTTGCATGGCTACAAAATGTACTTAAAAGCAAAGGTTCTGACTGAATTAACAATATTGGAAGGAGAAAGGAAGGGGGTTGAGGTGTGCACCTACAGTTTGAAATCAAACAAAGACATGATTACAGTTGCTTTTCTAATGATGCCTCATGGTAGTTGCCATCCTCGTGTTTTAGAAGAGATTCATTCTGCTGCGTTTGATGCTGTGCGCGCTGGAGATTTCTTACTGGGATCATAAGGTGCTGCATTCATTATCCTGCATGCACATATATAAGTAATTTCAAACCTGAATCGAACAAGCAGTAGACTATGAAAACTAAAGGCTCATAAACATTTTGCGAAACTGCAGCCAAGCACAACCTGGAGTTTCCCGTAATATAAGAACGTCCTCGACTCCAGGACACAAGTATTCAGATCATTTTCAATTTAAGAATAGAAACCGGATTTCGCCTTGATATTACAGTAGAGATTAAATCAGATCATTAACTAAGATTTACATCATATCTCCACAAATGTTCTCATTTCTATACTCTACTATTAACAATTAACCAAAAGACATTTTCATGCGCTCTGCATTCTTAAACAACTTACCTTTCCTTGCGTTTCTCCAAAAACCTAGCCAACGATGCTTTTCGAGCCTGAGGAACTGTTCATAAGGATTCACAAGTCAAACACCAATCGAAAACTACAGCAGTTATAAAATTTCATAACTTCACCATCTATCCTGAATGACTGAGAAATATGCAACTCAGTAACCACATACCCCAAACAATTTCCCCCAAAACAAAGACAGACATATCTATGCCGAAACATCTACACTTTGTCATTAAGACTCTGCTTTAGGACATCATTATTTTCAAAACGGTCATACCAGATGGGATAGTCGCTGTTGTACCAAGAGATCCCACTGAACTTGAAATATTTTTAGTCTCCAATTTGCTAACAGTGTTTGAAACTCCTGTAGTTTTTGTTGCCGTGATTTCTTCAGTGCTAGTAGAACCGCTCACTGACTGAGCAACTGAATGTGAAGAAACTGATAGAGGACTTGAGAGATGAGAACAAGGCGGGGTACTTATTGGCTGGTTCACAGGATTAACATCCGCAGCTGTTTGGTTTAAAATAGGTGCCTGGACTTCAACTTTTGGTTGTGCCGTGTTGGAGGAATTTGATGATCCGTTTTCAGCCAAGAACATGATAGCTCGAGCCTGGAATCCAAAAAACATAAAGCTCAACACTTCCTAGTCGGAAAATAAGTAAAATAATGGTTAAGATTAATAAGAATAGAAACAAAGGAAACCTTCTCAGGGGTAATATCATCATAGACATTCACTGTGCCCGCATAAAAGATGGTCAGTGGAGTAGGAGAGACTGGTGTTTTGACACTGTTTTCCATAACATTCCGAGATCAAAACACAACATAATCAACAAGTAAATATCAAAAATATCAAAGTTTTATAATACCATGATTCTGTCTTCCCAACTGCAGAACTAAAAGTGGGAAAATTTGGAGCCATGACGGGAATTCCTCCAAGTAATAATGGCTTCATGTTAGTGCCTGAAATTGTCTGCTGAGTGGTTGCAAAATAACTCCGTGAGAAAGGGTTGTCCACAGGAACTGAAGCTGCATGACTGGAGACTGGAAATATCTTCCCATCGAGAGGATGATGCACAGAGAGCACATCATGTTGCAGGGCATAGGCAGTCAGTGAAAAGTGAGTCTGCCTGTCGTGATTGAATGATTTCTATATGGTAACAATCAAAATGAAAAATATAGATTCAGTGAATATCATCAAGAAATGGGTCGAACAGATGTGGAAATGATGGTCCATTTCACTTCACTTGAGTTAAGGCCGAGGAATTATTTTCCTCTGCAGTTTTGTTGATCAAGTGTCTGTCTAAAGCTGTCTATGCAAAGGAAATACCACTATGCCTCCAAGTAAATCCTAGAATCACCTCTAAGCATAAAAAAGAAATGGCAGAATAAAGACATACTTTTATTTCAGCAACTGGGCGTTTTCCGTTAGGATCATAACCATCTGCAGGTGAGATGGACAAGAAGTCAGCGGGTAGCAAAAGATCAGATGCAATCTTCTTAGTCTTGTCTTCTTGAGGAACCTTGAATGACTTTAAATGAGGGAGAGCAGAGATCTTATTGGAAAAGGGCCATCGAATCCCTGAACCTTTAGCAAATCGTAGAAGTTGAAAATAAGACTAATATAGCTTTCAGCTACAGCTAGTAACGTATCAAGATTAAACCATACAAGTAAAAAATGTCATAACTGAACAAATTCGAACCGAAAGTTTAGCATGTAGCTGTTGTTAGGAACGGATACACGAAGTCATAAGTTAAAGACAGATTTCAGAAAATTCTTCTCGGATACTGAAAAATTTTAGCAGCATATGGCTGAAAAGATAAGACACCAAATCCTACAATAAACATTAGTCTTCACTAAACAATCAAGCACAGCAGACAGAGAAACATGCAAACACAAACGGAACAGATAGACATGCAAATTCACAACTAAAAACATAAAATCGTAGTAAATTTAAACCAAAAGAGAAAGACGTACACCTAACAGAGAAGGAGAAGAAAATAAGAACAAGACAAGCAGCTTTCAAGACGCACTACAATTCTGTTTAGTATTATGGTTAAATATAAATATACCATCTCAGCACAATAAAAGCCAAATTAGCTGCTTAATGGTATAGAATCTTTTGGTTATTTCGTCGTCTTTTCTCTCTTTTTTAAGTAGTATATCCCAGTTTCAGCAACCATGCACTCTAAAATTCACAAGGCAAAGGCAGAGAATTTCAGACTAACCCATCTCCCAAAAGCAAGAACTACATAATTCTACAACCAAAACAAGCTCAAATAGGAGGAATGTTAGAATCCATAGAAAGGGAAAAATTTTAGAGGGATGAAAGCAAATACCTGTCTCTTTGAACCCATCAACGTTAACCTCATCCTCCGCAGGAACGAGTGGCTGCTTTGAGCTCAATCCCAGAAAATCTCTCTCCATTTCAACTCTCAAAATTTGCACAGGGGATAATAAACAAAAAGAAAAGACACAGAATTCACACAAAATCACTAAAACAAGTAAGGTCGACCTCTCAACCCCCTCTACCAAACTTCTGCGTGTAGAGAGAGAGAGAGAGAGAGCAAGAAAAGAAAAGGAACAGGAAAAGAAAAACAGAAAAAGCTTCCAACAGCAGCAAAAGCTAGAGGGAGAGAGAAATGGGGTCCGAGGCACTGTATAATTATATTAATCAGTTTACTTACGAGCAGATGCAGAGCGATCAGGTGTCCTTTATAAGATGTTTGACGGTTAATAATATCACGGTGAAAGTGAAACGATTAAAAAAGAAAAGAATATCAGAAACATCCCCCACGTGTTACTTTTGACTCCAATAAAACACCATTATTTATGGCAATTACTTTTTATATTCTTTTTATTTTAACTTATAGAAATAGATACTATATTCTATAAATTATTATTTCATAATATCTCGAACATTAATGGTTTGACATTTTTAATATAACGAAAGTATCTTATCATTTAAAAAGGAATTAAATCATTAAATTTAGAGAAGTAAATATTATATTTTTAAATGAAAATAGTATATAATTTAACAAAGAAAGCAATCGACAGAAATTAAAGAAAGGATCAAATCGCTTCTTTCCACTTTAACTTACAAAAATGCCATAAATAAATTTGTAAAATCAGAATTTTGGAAATATATGCTTTCGATTCATATTATGACACATGAACATCTTCATAAAAAATCTTCAAACCAAATTGATAAGCATCAAATCATGGAGGAAATGTCACCATTGGAGCTTTCAAGGTGTTTCCATCTAAAGTATAGAAGGTACATCCCATCAATTTTTAGAATAGGAATGTCAACAGGCTGGTCGACTCAACTTAACTCTTTTATTTTTTCTAAAAAAATCAAAACAAGATTATTTTACTTATGTCTTGTCGTTAACTTCGGGCCCGAGCTCATTTGCCGGATCTATTTTGTAGCGAGTTGAGTTAGAAACAATGAAGTTTATAAGTCTTAGAATCATTGTATCAAATTTAAACAATCATATAAACAAATGTTCTTTTTTTTCTGATTCAGGTGATAACGTGACAATCAAGATTAACTTGATTGAGCATGTTTCTAATATCATAATGTATCTATTCAGATACTGTTTTATTTTTAAAATATTTTTTTGGATATGTTTAAGGTAGTTTCATATTTTTATTATTAATTAAGGTTCCTTAGAATTAGTTATCACTATTTTATAAATATTTTTATTTTATGTTTTTAAAAATCATTAAATAAGATTACATATTATTTTTTCTTTGATTTTAAAATATAATGCCAAATGCTGATATTAATACGTATTTAGAAATGTAAAACGGTATATACCAAATATTGGACTCGTAATATAATATTAAATATATATATATATATATATATATCCATTAAGAATTTTTTAACTATCCAAATACGTTAAATACAAGGAACTTACTGGACTCGAAGATCGAAACGTAAGATATGAGACGATTGTGTACGGAAGATGAATCAGCCGGCAACATCCGCTTACGCTAACCGGGACTGCAGGTAAGAGAGCACGTGCTACAGTCATTAAAAGTGGGGTCCATCTGTCGGTGGCAACGCACATGTGCAACTCCTTCTTTTTGTTATGCTGTTTGATAAACTGGAACGTGTGTTTTTTCACGTGATGCAAAAAGGGCGCTAGTGCCCTCGTGCTCCTGCTCCCAGCTACGTTTTCTATGTACAATTTGCACCTTTTCCGAAATGGTATCAACGCTAAGTTCTTCCATCAGTATTCTACTTTTAATTCTATTCCACAATTATATTTATATACATTACGATTTTATGTTCTTAATGAATTTTATTCCGCATATAAAAAAAATAAATCCTCAGATTTCATAAAGTATATAAAATATGTTTTTATCATTAATTACCAATTCACAATGGATAACTTAATTAAAACTATCTTATTATATTTTCAAAAAACTTTATTCTTCAATTTTCTAAAAAAACAACTCTTCCCTTATACTTGGGTTAAAAAGTAACAACAAAATATATGCAATATTAATATTATGGACTAATCAAATGTTACTAATATAGTAATTGAATTTATTTTTTAAATTCAATTTAAATCAATTAAATTAAATTAAATAATTTAAAATATTTATAATAAATTATTAATTTAAGTCAAATTTAATTAATTCAGTTTAAGTTTAAAAACTGAATTAGTTAAAGTTAAACTGAATTAATTAATGACAACTTTTATTATTAATTAATTAATTTCTTTTCTTTTATGAAAAATTTAGGCTTTGCATTTAGTAATCGTTTATTGTCATTTTGTTCTCTACTTTTCTAAAGTGGAACTCTTGTTAACATTCCCTGGAGAATAGCTGTTGGTAAATCATACATGTAGTGGTAGAACTTTTATAAATTGTATTTAGATTATTTTGATAACTAATTGAAAATAATAATAAGTGAATCAATTACAAATTGTTTAAATTTCCAAGCTCTAATTATATTTATAAAGAAAATTTGAAAAAAGGAATTTGACAAAAAGTGTTAAATCTCTTAATACCTTCTTCTTTATATAGAAAAGGATTAGGGTTTATCAAATCTTATAAGTAAAATTAAAATTAAGATCTAACTCTAATTATATAATTACAATTTAATTTCAATAAATCTAAATATCTCACATTTAATCTTTATAATTTCTTAAATTTCACAATTAAATCCGATTTAATTTAGAGTATTAAGAATGAATATTAAAGTGATATAACTTACTTATTTGTATATAGTTACATTGTATAATTTAATTATCTTCCCATTCAATGTTTTAATCAACCATAGAGTATTGAATTAGTATAAACTTTAGACAATGTTCAATTATGTTTGTTCTTACAAATTAATAATTAATTTATAGTTGATATTTAAAAATAACTTTTCCAAATTTACCATACTCTGACCAAAGAATTCTCTAACTACTACTAATAAAAAAAAAGTAGAACATTCTTTTTAATTACTTTCTAATAATATAGATTTTATTAGTTCACTCAACTATTTTCATATAGTTCAAATTATATCTAAGTATTGTTGATTAAGCTACCCTAAATATAATATGTCATAAAATAAATTAAAAAATAATAATTTTATGAGATAATTTGGTGATATCAAATTACAAGAATTAATTGTAGAACCATTATAATAAGAATATCTACGTGTATAAAATAACGTTCTATTCATGATCTTTATTAATATGGTCAATTTAGGGCTGTTTTTTTATTTTTATTTTTATGTTTTTGTTTTCAAATTAAAAAAATTGTTGTTTGAGTTTTTAGTTTTGACTTCTTCCATATTTCAAAAATTATGAAAATCATATTAATAAAAATATAAATTAAATTTAAAATATCTTTCAAAATATATAATTCAAATAAAATTTGATTTAATAATTAAAATATTTAAAATAAATATTAATTTTTAAATAAAAGTTATTTTTTAAATTATTTATTTTTATAAAATAAAAATTATTAATAATTTGTTAATAAATATTATATAAGAGATCAAAATAAAGTTATTCAATTAAAAATAATTTATCTTTAAGTTTAATCTAATATGTAATTATTATCATTGATAAAAATATAACTACATTGATATTAACAAACAAATAGATTTTTGCTTTATTTAAAAAAAAGGAACTGAAAACAAAAAATAAAAAATAAAAACCACAACAGAAAAATAAAAGTGGAACTAAATTACCCTTTAATGAACTTATTATATAATAAATGCATAAAAGTTTGTCTAAACGATGTAAGCATGACTAGCCAATTAGGTGGATTAATTGTAGGTGCTTATCAGAGCAATTACAAGAGTTAGAATTTGAGAAAAATAGGTGGTAAAGGATCTATCTTTGGCTAGACACTGCCATGATTCAGCTTGTGTCCTTATCAAAATATAGATGTGAAGTTACAGTGTGTTACACAACCTCTAACATAGTCCTGTTCTAACCTAGCAAGATGTGAAGGTATAGCCTCCAACACATTTGTATTATAGACCATGTCCATCTCCATGGAAGTTACATAAAGATACACATTCTCAAACATAAGTATGTCCTAGATTGTGTCTTGGCTAATCATTTTTTAATTTTTGAAAGTTTAAAAGTATTACTATAGATAAAACTATGTACAATCCTTACAAGGAAGAATCAAAAGAGAACAACTACAACACAAGGTTATCAATCTTAATCACTTTCTACGTGCCTATCAAAAATCTATAAATTCCAACGCGCTTTTAGTCTAGGTGAAAGGGGAACCTCTTTTGCTATGGCGATCGCATGAACGTCGTTTATGGTGGACTCGGCAACTTGGTATTTATTTGTTTCTTCCTGTTTATACAGTCTACAATTCCGCTCCTTCCATAGGTTGTAGATTGCGATGGAGAAGGCCAAATGAAGGAGTAAGGCATCCTGCTTGATATTCTTGGAGGTATCTAAAACCCACTGTAGCATAGTATTTCAGTCGTAAGAATTACCATAAGCTTTCATTTTGTGAAACAGCTAACTCCAGACAGTTTTAGAAAAAGAGCATCGGAAGAATAGATGATCATGACTCTCGACTGAAAGTTTGCTCAATACGCAAAGTGGATCATAGCTACCAAACCATCTATCCTTTGTACTTAGGCGGTTTTTGATGGCTACCCAAGTTATCATGGACGCTTGCGGACTGAGCGTCTTCTTCCAAAGGAGATTATACCATGGAACTTGTTGACGTATGACTTGGAATAAGCCATAGCAGGATTTGTTGGTGAAGGTGCCAGAAGAGTGAAGTTTCCATGAGATCTGGTCTTCTTGTTGGCTGTTATTTAGTGTCGGGAAATATTGCGAAAGTTGTTGAAAACCTCTAAAGGTACCCGACCATTGCCCGCCTGAGATGAGCATTGCAACCTTGGAAGCAAGCAGAATACGGTTGTGAAGGTGTTCTAATTCTGCTCTGTGTATAAGGGGACTTTGAGCTGTCCAATTATCATACCATAGCCAGACTTTTTGGCCATTCCCCATAGTATGAAAGATCAAGGGATCTATGGTGTTTCGGAGCTTTAGCATGTGCCTAAAGACCTAGGAGCATCAAGATTTTCGAACAGCAACAACTGCAATATAAGAAAACAAAAAAGCGTGAAACTTCATAATAATCTCAGGATAGAACCAAATTGATTGAATTGCGGAAGAGAAAGAGTAATTCACCAGGGTCATCTTAGGGTTTAGGCCTCCAGCATTTTT
>JAOQMM010000171.1:5408809-5422310 GCA_027563515.1 Erythroxylum platyclados | reverse complement strand
AGGGTAGTAGAGAGGATGCCCAGCCCCCCAAATTTTTTCGGTGTTGTTACCTCCTCCCGCTTAACTTTGGCTCCTTTTGTGTTTTCAGTGGACCCATACCAGAGGAAAGTTTTTATGGTTCTATCGAGCTCTTTCACCATTCTTTTGGGTAATATCAGGTGGCTTGTCCAGTGTATATGGAGATTGTTAAGTACAAAGATGATTAAGGTGACTCTAGCTGCCATGGAGAGAAAACGGTTTTGCCAAGCCAAGATTTTTTAGCGGTATTTCTCCAAAAGAGGAAGACAGTCGTTGTATGTAAGCTTTGCATGAGAGATGGGCACTCCTAGATACTTAAATGGGAGTGTTTGGAGCTCCGTTCCAAGTTCTTGGGCGAGTTCAGAGGCTTGGCGAACATCTGAAGAACAGTAGAAACTACTTTTTTCAATGTTGATTTGCATCCCCGATTTGTCGGAAAATCTATGAAGTATGCCCTTAAGGGTGCGAAGAGAAGAGATTTCAGCCCCAGATAAAAGTAAGAGGTTATCTGCAAACATTAAATATGTAAGTTGGAGAAGGCGACAACGATGATGGTAAGAAAACCTTCCATTATGATTAATTAGCTGCTTTAGCATTCGTGAGAGGCCTTCCATGACCAAGATAAATAAGTAAGGAGATAGTGGATCTCCCTGGCGGATCCCTCTTGCACAAGATATAGGTTGAGTGGGCGTACCATTAACGAGAACATTCACTGAGGAGGACTGAAGACACATTTTAATCCAAGCTCTGAACTGAGGAGGGAATTCCAAAGCCTCTATACATGCAAGAATATAGCTCCAATTTACTGTATCAAAGGCTTTATAGAAATCGATTTTCCAAAAACAGCTCTTCAGTAGTTTCCTTGATTGATAATCTTTGAGTAGCTCCTGTATAAGCAAGATGTTGTCCCCCTGGGAACGTCCTGTCAAGAAAGCACTTTGAGTGTGGCAAACTATGCTTATCAAAGCTTGCTTCAGTCGACTGGCTAGAAGTTTAGATAGGACCTTGTAAACTTGTAAACTATGGTGCAGTAGGAAATTGGCCTAAAGTCTGTCAAGGAGGAGGGTGATGGTTTCTTGGGCACTAAGCAAATAAAGGTATGGTTAACTTCACGCAACAGTTTACAAGCAGCCAAAGATTCCAGAATAGCTTGAGTGAATAGAGGCCCCATAATGTGCCAAGTCTTTTGGAAGAAAAGAGCAGTAAAGCCATCGGGACCTGGTGCTTTAGAAGGATTAAAGGAAAAAAAAAGCCTCTTTAACATCTTGGTCTTTGTAAGGAGTAGTAAGAAGGTCTTTCATTGGTTGAGAAATAAGTGAGGTAAAAAATCTGGTCAAGTCGGTAGGTTGACTGATAGGTAGAGAGTCTCTAAAGAGGTTACTGAAATAGTCTTTTATGATACTCAGGAAAGCATTTTGGGAGGAGTGAAGGACCCCTGAACTATTTTGGAGTTCAACAATTCTGTTCCGATTCCTTCGAGCTAATATTGAAGCATGAAAGTATTTAGTGTTCTGATCTGCTTCTTTAAGCCAATTTGCTCGCGCTTTTTGGTGAAGAATGGAAGAAAGCAGTGATAGGGCTTGCTGGCATTCAGTGAGTTTTTGCAATTCATTGCTTCGCAACTGAGTATTATGGGGATCCTGGTAGCTTGCTGCTTGTGCCTCCCGGAACTTGATTTTTGTTGATTTAATCCGGTGGGTATTTTCGGAGGAGAAAGTTTTGAGTGCTTCTTTAACCCGTCTAAGCTTTTGCATGAGTTGATAGGAGAAGTAGCCTTCAATAGGTTTATTCCAACAGTTCCATATTAGATCCATGAAGCCAGTGTATTTAATGAGACCGTTGAAGAAACGAAAGGGAGCTCCTCTCGTAGTAGGCAGATTGAGATTTCGAATTAGAATGAATGAGTGATTTGATAGCAGAGGATCCCCAAAGAATGCATGTGACTGTGTAAACGTTGACAACCAAATGGAGTTTATCAATGCTCTGTCTAGCTTCTGCCTAATAATATAAGGGTTTTGCTGTTTGTTTGACCAAGTGAGAAATCAAACCAAAAATTAAACTAGTAAGATAAAAAGTTTAAGGTTTAAATGTTCAAACCGGTCTTAGACTATTATAAAATCAATATATATTAAAGATTGAACAAATTTAAAGAATTTGAAATAGTATTATATAAGGAGTCTATCATTGTCCACGGCAAAAATTGAAATTTAATTAAAAAAAGAGAATGTTAAATGAAAACCAACTAGTCTATTTTGATTTATAAAGATTTGCTAGTTTATGAAAACCAGTCAGTTAATCAATAAACCACCGATTTTTAATAACAGAGATTATTAAAATAAATCAAATGAAATCAATTCAAGATTTTATAATTGAAACTAATTTGATTTTTTAATCTTTAATCTTAACAAAGCAATAACTAAGAATAATTTAAAGATGATATATAAATGTAATATGATTCTAAGATCTTATTATAATTTTATTTATAAAGTATATTTATCACATAAATTTTATTTTATAAATAAATAAATAAATAAAATAGATATAACTAAGATAAAGAATACTTTCAATTACTTGGGTCACAAATATATAATCAGTAGAATACCGCTTGCTCTATCCTAATACTGCTTGCTCTATCCTACTAACCAATTATCCACAATTTCATTTTATGCGATATACTTAATTTAAGCACATCAAATGCTTTGGTAAAATACTTTAAAGTTTTAACTTTTAAGCAATGGTTAGAGTTTCCTAATCCCCTAATGTATCGGATATGATCCAAATCATTATCATAGATTATTAGGTCGAGGAGAGTTATTTGATTTTCAGTGGCCCTACTAGCAGTAATAATAAGAACAAGTTGTAAGCACTTGTCTATCCTCTCGTGTATTGGTATTGTTATTAGGTTTCGCCATGCGAATGGCTAGTTGAGGTACTGTACCCAGCTAACAGTCGTCGCCAACTTACTAAATTGTGTACTGTTAGAAGAGATCTTCGTGGGGCTTGAGCATGAGCCAGCTTAGATGGAAGATAAGGATACTGTCAGCCTGCGTTCGCATTGTTTAGCTGCTTTCTGTATTTTCTTTCTCTGTACTCGGTTGTATACTTTGGTTCTTTTGATTGACCTATTGCGACGTGCTTGGTTATCAGAGTCATTTGGCTGTGGAATTGAATTTCGGCATGAAAAATCGTGTCGTCAAGTGTTTAGTCTGAATTTCAGATTACAAGAAACATAGTCTACAAAAGTTTATCAATTGAATAAAATAGAAAGAATTCAGCTACGTAACATATTAAGAGGTTGTGATCTAATGATTGAGTGGGTTTTGTACTTACTAGCTTTATAAAGTTAAAATGTTTTACGCTTGAAAGAGACAGGAATTTCTTTATTTTTTACGAAGAAAAAGATGAATTAGTTAACATGCATATATCTTTTTGTTAGAAAAATAAAGAGTGGATCTATTAATAATTAGTGATGTGAAGCTGGAGTGGTTGGAGTGGATAAATATGAATTTAAATAAATTATTTATCTGCGAATTTTCCACGTTTGACAGCGGCGGATAAAGATCATCCTCAGGAGAACGGCTGTCAGGAAATATAACGGCCCAATGATCCTGCGACATTCTTGACTCATACAGCTGTAGATGGCTAAAGTTTCATAATTGGTATAGCTTTCCTTTTCCCGTTCAAAAATGAATCACATTAATTTATGAAATTAAATGTTATTTGTTGTTTAATGATACAGGTGTCATGATGGAGTGTGTTCATCTTAATTTAAGTTTGTTAATGCCATCACTTTTGACCTAAGTAACAATGTCATAAGCTACAAATATTTTGACAAAGTTGGATTGCTAGAAGTTAAGATATTCAAAATGATTGAATGTATATCTTATTTGTCATCATACGAAACTATTCTTCGTCATCAACTTTATATTTTGTACTTGAAAACATTAAAACCTAAAATACTCATATTCTTTTTACGAATTTTTCTGGGGAATAGATGCAAAGTTATGGAATTCATACCGTACTAGCCAATACCGATCAAAAATATCACAAAATCCTATTATTTGGTATCGGCTGTTAGTATTGACACTTTCATTTGTACTGATAGTATTTAAAATACTGGCCAAATATACCGTAAAGTTTAAAAAGTTGAGGGACTAGGACTCCGCGTATTTCACTCTGTCTCTCTCACACATTTTTTATTTTACTCTCTCTCTCCTCTCTGTCTCCAACCCCAGCCGCCCAACGTCCCACTCCTAGTCCCAGCCCAGCCTTGTGATCGTCTCTCCCTCACGTAAGGTGTTATTGCCGGCCACCATTGCTCTATGATTGTCTCTCTCGCAGTGTGTCGTCACCTACCAAGTGTCCAACCACACAAGCATCCACCTCTAGTCCCCTGATCGCTAGCCACCATTGCCCCGAGCCTCTAGGCCTCTAATCGTTGCAAACTCTAGTCCAACAACTCGCTTGGATGAATTATATTAGGATTTCGAATTTTGCAGATCTAGATTCAAACCCAATTGACCCAACTCGACCCGAACCGAACCGACCCACCCACCTGTTGACCTGCACCAATCCAAGGATTTAGCTTAGTGAAGGTTGCAAAAAATTGCAACAAAATTTGGAGAATTGTGAAGTTGTGAATTATGGAATTATGGAAATTGATTATAGAATTTTGGACTTGTGGAATTATGTTGATCACTTGGTCAGTTGATTGTTAATTTGAATATTGAATTTTGTATTTGTGACTTTGTATTGTATAGTAATTCTGTATGTTGAATTGTTGGTTCTTGGTGAATTGTGTCGGATTAAATTGAATTGTATATGTTGACTGTGGAGTTAATTTGAGTAAAAAAACTATGAATATTAATTAAATTGGAAAATGAAAGATTGTTAAATTAATGTTGAGAATTAGCATTTCAGTAACAATCTTGATTAAATTTAGTTAAGAAAACAAAATATTGATAAGCATTACAAATTCAATTGTATAAGCAATCAAAATATATTAATTTATAGTTGAATTATGTGATTACATAAAATAAGTTGTAAACTTATAGTTGTGAGTTATAGTTAAAATTGAATATGTTATAGTTGCGTGTATATCTTTATTAGTTTATAGTTGAATGATGTTATCATACAAAATAAGTTATATTAGATAAGATGAATATGTGTGTTGTGTGATTGTGCATGTTAATTACTTGAATTGTTAGTTTTTGACTTATTGGTGAATTGTGTTGGATAAAATTGAATTGTGTAGTATATGTTTACTCTTCATTGGAGAGTTAACTTGAGTAAAAAATTAAGAATGTTGATTAAAATTGGTGAATGAAAGATTATTAAATTAAAGTTGGGAATTATGATTTTAGTAAAAATTTTGATTAACATTAATTAAGAAAACAAAATAATTATAAGCATTACAAATTGAATTGTAAAAGTAAACAAAATATATTAGTTTACAGTTGAATTATGAGATTAAATAAACTAAGTTATAAACTTATAGTTGTGAGTTATGGTTGAAGTTGAATATGTTATAGTTGTGAGTGTATATCTTTAGTTTATGGTTGAATAATGTAATCATACAAAATGAGTTATATTATATAAGATGTACATTTGCATTGTGTAATTGTGTATGTTGAATACTTGAATTGTTGGTTTTTAACTTATTGGTGAAAAGTGTTAGATGAAATTGAATAATGTATGATGTAATTATACAAAATGAGTTATATTATATAAGATGTATATGTGTATTGTGTAATTGTGTATAAGATGTAATCATAAAAAATGTATATGTATATTGTGTATAAGATGTATTATATTTTATTTATTTTGATATGAAGTTATTAAGTTAATTTTGATATATATCTTCATTTATTTTTATAGATAAATGGAAGGAAGTTCAGGTACTCCTAATAATATACAATGATCTAGCTTGGGCTTGTGCTAGATTAGTTCCTGGAATGAAGAACCGTACCATTTGCTTGTTTTGTAACAAGCATTTGAAAGGTGAAGGAATCACTAGATTAAAGAAGCATTTAACTGGGGTCAAAAGTAATGTGAAGCCTTTAAAAAAGTGAGTCATGATGTGAAATAGCAAATGAAGACTTTACTTGAAAGGTATTAACACGAGAAAGATAGAAGACAGAGATTGAATTACGACATTGGTAGTAGAAGTTAGATTGTTGGTGTTTAGGATGATAATGGGAATGTTGAAGGTGATAGTATTCCTACCCAACAAGAAATGAATGTTGCACCTGATGTTAGGAAAAGAATAAAACAGGTGTCTAATGTTTTTAACCACGAATAACTCCTGGACCTCAACCTTCAATTCTTAGTACTTTACAATCAAGAGATGCGACTCATAATGTGGATCTGACAATGGCTAGATAGTGGTATGATTCAGACATAACATTTAATGCTTCCCAGTCTTATTATTATTAGCCTATAGTAGATACTATTGCCTCTTACGGTTTAGGATACAAAGCTCCTTCAATTGATAACTATAGAGGAAAATTTTTTAGTAGCTCTGTTTATGAAATTAAAAGTTATTCAGATGAAAAAAGAATGACTTCAACTACTTTTGGATGTTCAATAATGTGTGATGGTTAGACAAATAGAAGACATGAGTCTATTATTAATTTTTTGGGTTTGTTCTGTAAAAGGCTCAATATTTTTAAAGCCTATTGATGCATCTGGCCTTATTAAGAATGCTGATACTGTATTTGAAATATTCGTTGAAATTGTGAATGAAGCTGCACTAGAAAATATTGTTTAGTTTATTACTAACAATGATTCCGCTTATAAAACAGTTGGAAGAAGATTGTAAAACAAATATAATTCTTTTTATTAGACTCCTTATGTTGCATATTACATTAACTTGATGTTGAAAAATATAGTGGATTAGGTATTTTTTATTATTGATGAGACTGTACAAAAAGCAAAAAAAGTGACCAAGTACATCTATAATTGTACATGAGTCTTGAATTTAATGAGAAAGAATTTCACCAATGGTAGGAATTTTTGTCATCCTGCTATTCTTCAGTGTTTTATTATGACGAAGAAAGAGTTGATCCAAATGTTTGCTAGTGATAAATGAGTTGCTTCTCAACATGCTCGGTCTAATGCTAGATTGGAGGTTTCTATAATTATACTTGAAGATATTGAATTTTGGTCCTAATGTCAATTTGTCATCCGAGCTTGTGAGCCTTTAGTGAGGGTACTTTGTCTGACTGACAGTGATAAAAGGACAATAATAGGTTGTTTTTATGATGCCATAGAGAGGGTGAAGGAAGCAATTAAGGCCAATATGAAAAATGAAGCAATTAAGGCCAATATGAAAAATAAGCCTTCTTTATATACACCTTTTCTTGCATATATCAATGAGAGATAAGAAAGACAACTTTACTCTCTTTTGTTTGCAGCTGGGGCATTTTGAATCCTAGTGTCTATTTCAACCAAGTTTTACGAAGAAAGTTGAAGTTAACAGGGGAATGTTATTAACTATTACAACAGTTGTTGCCCATAAGATGAAGCAAGATCTCTTAAGCTCACAAATGGAGATTTATAAGGAAGCTTCTGGTGATTTTGAGATGCCACTTGCTATTTGTCAAAGAGACAATCTTAGTCCAGGTATATATAACATTACTTTTGTTGTCTTATGACTTACAGTTTCTTGATGGGACTCATTCAAAAGTGGTGTTCCAAAATTGTAAAAGTTTGTAATTCGAATTCTAATTCAATGTGTGAGTGTAACAGGATATGAAAGAAATTGAAACACATTTGAATTTATCCATTTTTTAAGAAAAGGAATAGATTGAAGCATAACAAATTGAATGAATTAGTCTTTGTTTGATATAATTTAAAGCTTTGAAAAATGTATTTTATTATCATTATTAAGTTAGATATAATTTCTTATAATTTTTTAATAAATAATTTTATTGTTTACTAGTACTCTTAATAGATCAAGTAGTTCAATAAATCCAATTTGCATTAATAATATAGATCTTTTGGCGGATTGAATTTCTGAAGAACTAGGTTTGATAAATGATAGTGACTTGGAAGATAATCTTGAATGGGAAAGTATTAATATTTGGTGTAATGAATTTGAATGATGGTAATGGTGAGACTCCTCTCAATGATAAGAATTTTGTACCAAATGAGAATTGAGGTTAATGCAATTTTAGCTAATATTCGATCGAATGAAGTTGCATGTTTTTGTTTCTCCTTTTCTTTTAATTTCACTCATATTTGATGTATTTGTTAAATTTTATATATGCAATATAATCGTAAATATTTTTGTTTCAGATTTCACTTGTAGTTGGTTCTTCAGCATGAACTCTTATTGTAAATTGTAATTGTTATAAAGTCATGGATATTTATTATTCCTTTTATTTGATGTTTTGATGTAATTGTCATTTATTATATGATGAAAATGTAATATTTCAAATACTTTATATTATTCTTAATTTTATATTTGTATGATGATTAAATGATCTTTTTTCATATTAATTGTGTTTATTATTTATATGTGAAATATGTGAAAAATAATGTTAATAAAAATAAAAAATGTTGTTATTTTAAATTTCTATTATTATAAAGTACAATATATTGAAGGATTATTTTGTAATTTAAAAAAAATTAAGGGACTATATAAATCTAAAAAATTATCCGAAATGACACTTTGACTGGTGCTGGTACAATACTATACTAGAACCAAATCTGATATTGATGTCGCTACAGTATTCATAACATTGGTTAGATGATGACAAATTTGTGAGCTTAAATTTAAAATATAGAATCAATTAAAATTGGTAGAAGATGTGAAGAATTCATAAAGACCTGGACTACTGAGAATGGATCAATTGAAACAAAGGCCCATTTAGACATTGGTACTGCACAATTAAACCTCTTTTAATAGCTCCAAGTTTATCAGAAGACAAAATTTACGAGGGCACAAGTAGATAATGGTTTACTCTTCTTGCTACTAGGCATGCTTTATGCCATCTCCATGCTTATTGTCTCTTATTTAATTGCTTTGGATAAAGAGCATGCATGCCGCTTGTAGAGGAAAACTTTCCTCTTAAGTACCAATACTCCATGTTTCTCCATACGTAGTATCATCAATTTTGTTACAGAATATATTCTTAAAAAGAGTTGTTCATTTCTGAAGTTATAAAAAAATATAAATACATAAAGTAGATAAAGTTTTGTTAGTCGAACGAAATACTGTTACAACATGTCAGTATGACATGTGAGAAACATTCTAATTTCCAGAAGTTGATTCAAGTTGAACGTTAAGAAAATCTCCTCCTTTCTATACTGTTTAATTTTCAAACATTCAATCCCAGAAAGATGGGTGATTCATACACTAACTCTGCTAAGATTCAAATCACAGCTAAAAGCAGTGAAGAACAGGGAGTCGAAAAGCGTAAAACAAGAAATTTGAGGAATAGAGCTGAGCTAAAAAGTCACAGCAGTAAATCGAAAAAACAAAATAAACTAGTAAGCTCGAGTCATCTTTATTTTTGGCATTGCCTTCTTCATCTGACGAGCTCGTTCTTTTGCTTCTCTTTTGCGGATGGCATCAGCACTAAGCTTTGCTTCGGCCTCCTCCATCATCTTTTTCTTCTCGGCTTTCTTTCGCTGTATGGCTTCTTGCCTTGCATTCTGAAGTTCTTTATATGCCTCCTGGGCAGCCTTCGATCTGGCTGCCTCTGTTTTAGATCGAGCCTGGAGTTGGTTGAAGCAATATTTATTAAATCTTCATCCAGTACATTATTAAATATAGCAGCCAACATCATATTATCTTATATTATCTGACAAACCTGTGAACTCAGCTTGTAGCGTCCAATCAGATCAATGTAATAAGGAATCAAAGCTACCAAGCGACTCATCTCAGCCATGTTCTTCGCATCAGGAAGTGCAAACTTGAACAACAGCACCTTCTTGTGCTTGCCAGCATGCTGATCAGAAAAATGCATTGAAACGAAGCCCTTGCCATGTTTCTCAAAAGCTTTCTCACCAAAGACCTGCAGTTGTTCATATCGCTTGTTCAAAGATCTAATAAATACATCACTTGATAGTAAATCCACCATTTACATCTTATCACCAGCCATGTAGTTAAAGCAACTCCATAAATATTGAGCACATAGATCAAGCAGACCCAGGAAACAAACACCAATAATCATAGGTGTTAATGATTATAGGTGTAGAAAGAACCTCCAGAAAATTAGATCGAAAATCCATAGAAGAAAGGAAATGAAGCTTGTGTATAAAGCTGCTTAAGAAGACATGCACAAGCCAATGGTGAACAAGATCCATTTAAAAGACATGCCGCAGCTAATGGTAGTTGTTACAGATATATAAGCCTAGTAGAGTAGGCACCATCTGGCCATGCACAGTACCAATTATCAAAACATCTACTCAATGCTCTTAACCATTACAATTAAAAAGACCACTTATGTGATGCAAGCCAAAAGCTAGTGAAATAATCCAAATCCACAAGGTTTAGTCCCATAAGCTCTTCACAATTTCAGTTCCTATAAAACTATGACTAACAGGCAATTCATTCAGAGGCTTCAATCCTTCCAAACAATCTCACGGTAGCAAATCTCTATCCACTTCCCTCAAAAAATGAATTCAAATTATTTCCATACAGTTCGTGGAAAACCCTTGTCCTTTTACCAATTTCTATTTGTATTTAGTAACAAGCCTAAAACCACCAAAACATAATATTCAAATTCTCCCATACTGAGGTAAGTAAAAGCTCTGAAACCAATAAAAATAATAATCCTAAATAACCAGATCCAAAAATCCAAAAAGAACGTTTAACAGTTCATGAAGATAAAATGATAGTTGAAAATTGATTAGGTAATGTCTAGGACCAGTAGTGCAGAACCTTTTAATTTATACTTTATCTAAAGCGCTTCATGTCTGCAGTTTCCCTAACCCTTAAGTACAAGCTTGATCAAAAGACTTATTTATCTAGGAGTAATTTCTAGCACAGAACGGAAAGAGGCTTCCATTGCATTATAATAACACCAGAATCTCCAAGGTCCTCCTCCCAGAATAAATCTAATCAGCACGTTCAAATAAAACAACCTCAATAGTAGTTCGCAGAACACATAAAAGCTTACAGCATTGATGTTCTGTGAGACTAATATAAGAAGCAGCAACCATGCATGTCCAGGAAGAGCACTAAAACCACTAAGATTTGCGCACAGTAATATATCCCACTAAAGAAAAAAATGGTTAAACAGACTAGTTCCTCTCCTCCTCCAAGAGAAATGGAAAGAGAAAGAAGAAAAAAACTTAAATTTTCATTCTCCTAACTACTGCCCTCTAAGCATCATCATTCACATCAAATAGTACATGTAGTTCAAAAACTTGAGGCCAGTGAAATATTCTCACTATCATAAGTAACAAGTATAAACTGAATGGGAACCTTTCTATGGCACAATAGCTTGATAATTGAAGCTAGTTTCACTCAACCAGGAATGTGTTAATATCATGCATTTGACCACAAGGACATTAAAACATGATAAAACTCAAACTGACATCAAAACTGAAGAAAAACAAGTGTCAAAGCAAATAGAAACCTGATCAAGCACAGCCTCGGTGATCAAATCCCCAGCAACCTCCTTAGATTCGGAAACAACACTCAATTCATCAACAACCCATTTCCTTCCACCAACTGGTTGCCCTACAAAACCAGCAAACCTCTGCAAATCCCTGACCTCCTTGTGCATAACTTTAGCAATCTTCTTCTTGGCCAAAGCAAACACCACATGATCCATCGAGTCGTCATTCATATACACCTCAAAACTAATTTCATCTCTACACGGCACAATCATATTATAGATCCTCGAAATCATATCGTGCCTGCTCTTCAACTCCATCGTCGCTAACAATCCCTGACAGTACCTACGCCCACTCGCGTAGAATTTGAACACGTTTTGTCCTTCCTTTAAGAGCAATGGCGAGTCGTCTCCTTCTCCAACGCCCAAGAGACTAAAATTCTTCTCAAAGATCGAATCTTTGGTCGCGAACTTCGCCGCCCAAGAGAGGGCGATGTTCTCGTTCTCGCGCTTTCCTGTAAAGTAGTTAATGATGAACATAATCAAGAAGCTAACGCACGCGATCTCGATTGTGTAAGATTGCTTCTTCTTCGGTACCGTGGCTTCAGGTTTCGGATCCGAATCCGAAGTCCGGTTGTCAATCGGATCAGCGGGTTTCGAGACTTCGTTGGGTGTCTCCGGCGGCGGAGGTACGCCTTCGAATTCGTCTTCATCCCAGTAGTCGAAGGCCGTGGAAGTCGGCGAGGTGGGGACATCAGGAGAGGGCTTCGGTAGAGGATCCTGAATGGGGGTCGGGTTTGGAACTGGTTCGGAGGAGGGATCGGAGTCGGAGCGAGTTAAGGGGGGATGGGAGAGTTTGTAAGCGTTGGGGTCGAGAGTGTCATCGGAAGCCTCGTCGTCTTCGGCTTCGAAGCCTTCAAAGTGGGAATCGGCGTGGACGTGGGAGCGAGAGAGAAGGAAGAGGAGAGCGAGGGAGAGTAGAGAGAGGAGGTAAACGGGGCGGGTCATGGTAGGAGAAGAAGAAACGAAGATGGATCCTATTCCCGGAACCTGTCAAACAAAGAAAGAGTGAGAGTTTAGTATCACTTCCTTGCTGGGGACGGGCCGCTTGGAAGCGCATTTTAACTTTTAATTTTAGTTTCATGGCTATTCATTTGTTCAATAATCTGATATGATTATGAGTATTTATAAGTATTTATTAATTTTTTTTAATTATGTTATAATGAGTCACGGGAAATAGTTTGAGTAGCACTATCATATATATTAACTATAACGAGCATGATCACTCAAGATTTTAATGGTAGTAAATTTTATAATATAAATTAAATTAAAATATCGATTTAATTACATCTAAAAATTTCGATAGGATTCTCAAATTATAAGAAATTACCTGAATTTATTAATTCATTGCATTGATAAAATGAAATAATTTTATAGTTAATTAATTTTATGTTTGTTTCATTGTCAATGCACGTTATAAAAGCGAATAATTTTTAATCAATAAAAATATTATTATTTATGAAAGATTTATTATATCATTTTTAATAACTATTAATAATGAATTTACTATTTAAAAGACTTACTCGAACACTTTAATAATTTTAAAGGCTCATTTACTCCAAAATGTAATAATAAAAATTCAAAATACTTTAAAAATTCTTAGGAATGTGTGTATGCATCCAAATATTTGTTCATGTCTAAACCTTATTGTGTTTGAAAGTCTAACTAGTTAGAACCAAGCGTTAGCCATTATCATTGGCTAGTTTCAATATATTGATTGACTACTATTGTGCCCAAAAGTTCTGAAAAGACTAGGCTATCCTACTCGCAAGTATACGAGGTAATTATAGTGATTGCCTAGAGTCGTCTCCTACGGAGGTGAAATTGGTTAATTTAAATTAATCTTGAACGAA
>JAOQMM010000171.1:5395341-5408709 GCA_027563515.1 Erythroxylum platyclados | reverse complement strand
CAAACCCTAAATGGTATGATTTTACTTAAATAGCACTTTACCAAGCCTAATCTAAACTCTAATAAACCCTAGAATCCTTCTAGAGTTTGAGATTCACAAAAAGTATGTTTCCGGATAAGATTGACTGTCATTGATACGGTCTTAGACACTGTCATGTCCCAGGTCTTAGATTTGGCCATCTCTTTCATGCTCATATCTCAGACTGTTGATCTTTTTAATTCTCTACATATTGAATACATGACTTATGATACAACCATTGATCTCACTTCTTTGTGGACTTAGACATAGTCTATGATATGATCATGTCCTAAACTGTGGATCTCACTAGTTCTCCGTGCATTTAGACACAACCTATGACATTGTCGTGTCGAAAACCATATCATTCATGAAAAAAACCTCCCACCACACCAACATAGCTATATCTTCAGCATATGCTTTCGCCTATGATTACCATAAAGAAACGCACCTTGGGTCATGCCTATGTCCTAAGCTATGTTTACCTTAAATGCTTCCACTAAATGCACATAACCTTAAATATAACGTCTTTGTCTATTTTTGAGGAGTTAGGGATAGGAGACCTCAAGCTAACAAACGTGTCACTCTCATTGGCAATCATTCTAGCAAGTATCTGATTGGGCTTATGGAAGACCTAATTGTGAAAGTAAAGACATTCATCCTTTTAGTCGACTTTTTAGTGATGGATATAACGTACGAAGTTGGGTTCCGTCATCTGAGGGTGACCTTTCTTAGCTACCTAAGGGACTATTAATAATGTGGCAAGGGTAAGCTCGCATTTAGGGTAGTTAAGGAGAAAGTAGAGTTCCACATCTATAGTACGTTATAAAACCTCCTGTCGTTGATGAGGATTATTTTAGGATGGAAGTAAGGGACGTAAGTGTGGAGGAAGCCCTTAAGGCTAATGGTGATTATTCAGTGAAAGTATATAAAGCTTTAGAATTAAGGACCACCAGGAGGAATGTGTTATAAGCACTATTGTTTTTATAATAAAAAGGAAATTGAAGCCTTTACCTTGTACTAAAGAAACACATGATTTGGATCTAGAATCCTTGCCCCATTATTACTACTTATATAAATCCTATTAATCTTTACTCTCCTTTTTGTTCTGTGTAGTAGGAGAATCATAATCATCCCAATGATGATTTGGGATGAGTTGATAGTTTAATGGAAAATCTAATTAAAAGATATCTAAAGAAGCACTTACTAAGAGGCAATATAATAGATTTTAAATTTACTTTTATTTTTATTTTTATTTTCTTCATTAATGCTTATTTTATTTTTTTAGGACAAGGTTTGTAGAGTTTCTTAGAGTATTATGTTACTACAATTGCATAAAAATAGGATATGATTCTCAACTTTAGTTATCTCCTTTAATTTAATCTTAATTTCTTAATTATTTTTTCAAAGGGATAATGCCATGTTTAAATGTGGGGATTGAATTTTATAAGAATTTCCAATAATTTAGTGTTTACTAAACTTGTTTCTTTATTAATTATTTGATTTGGTGTGTGTAGGTTGTTATTTATTTTTATTTGTTCAATTATGCATACATATCATAATTCATGAGCCAAAGGTCATCAAAAAGGAGACATTAAAAAAGGATGGAAAACTCAAGTTCAAGCATGAATTGGGAAATATAGAGTATAACTAACATCAATTATGGAAAAAGATAGACATTGGTTTTAAAACAATATAGGGATTTTCTAGCAATTGAAAAAATTGGCACTAGTTATAGAAGTATGTCTGACACTAGTCTTATTACAAAGGAAAACTCTGTAGTTCTAAAACAAAATTGGCATTGGTTATGAAGTGTGTCTAACATTAGTCTCATATTGAACTCCACAAGTATAAATAGTCAAAATGCATAATTTCCTCACAAGAGCCCTAAACCCTCTTCCCTTTCCCTCTAATTTCTTATTTTTGACCTAATTTTGAAATTTTTTTAATCAATAACGACCTTTTAAAACAACAAATATTTTCTTTAGACATAATTTTTTCCCCCTAACCATCTTTTGAGCCTCCAAACTTTAGTTTTCGTACCAGTAAAAATAGATATGGGTCTTTTTAGATAGGTTAGGAGTCATTCTAACACATATTCACATCTTATAATGTTCAGGTAAGTTGTTCTACTATTTTCATAGTAGGAGTACACTAGATTTAGAGTTAGACTTGGAGCTTTATTAAGGAGAATTTGGATTATGTATATTATTGCTCTTGAGAATTTGGGTTAATTTTGTCTTAACTTTATGAAATTTGGAGTTTGTGTTGCTACATTGTTGGTTTTGTGTTTGTGGACTTGTGAAGAAGTGTTAAGGAAGCAATTTGAGTTATAAATTTGTAGATTATGGCATTATTGGCTTATTATTGATTTATGTTAACAAGGGTGCCTCTGAGATATAAGAGGATAGCAAGGAGAAGTGGGGTTCCTCCATATGCTTCATCAAATTTGTCATCTCTAAAGGAACTTCCTAGATTTACAAAGACAGAGAATGAAGAGTGGTATAATAAAAGGAGTAATAACCATATATCATGGAGAAGATTATTATTCTTGATATTGATTCATTCTTCAAAATTTAGAATATGCTTAGGAGATTGAATTAGGATTATTTGTTAACTCTCTACTGCGATTGTTATCTAAAGTTGGTGAAGGAGTTCCATATTAATATAAAGGACAAGGACAAACTGAAATCCCTAGCCCTAACCTATTATGTCTATAACACTGTGGTTATTATTTCAGAGGAGACTATAAACGAGCACCTTAGGCTGCCATCAGAGGGGAGACATTTGAGTTTTCATAGTAGATGATTATTAGGGAATTATGGGTGGCAGTTGAGAGAGGCTTCACACTAGTTAGTATGAGGATTTTATATTTGAGGGATGAGTACACTTTTTGTGCAAGCACTTAGCCTTCTAACCCCAGTTATTGGCTTACATATTAAGTTATAATGTCCAACCTCAGTCTATTAAGTTGAACTAAATTTAGACTACTAATCTTTACCTCTTAGACCTGGTCTTCAATATTTTAGGTGACACTTCATTAGTTTGATTGTCATCCTTCTTGCTACAGTTTATTAGTAGTATGATTCAACACTAGTTGCCAGAAAAGATTTATATTTTCAGTGCTAAAAACTTTGAATTTTTAGTACTTATTAGTTAACTCTTAGTCATACAAAGAGTGGACATCTCCAATTTTAAGGTTATAAAGACCAAAGATGCCAATTACATCAATAATGGCTATATAAGGTTGTTTAGATATACCTAAGACCATAATAGGTGGATTAATCTACATTGATTAACTAGAGGATACCTAAATAATCCAAGGCATGAGACGAGGAGGAATGATGATACAAAAGATGCTGAGGGTTAAGGAGGGAATATAGGGATATAGTAACTAGAGTCATCTATCGATAGACTTCAAGTATAGATGAAGGAAATAAATACCAAGTTGGATTAGATGTGGGCTTATCTACAACAATTTTCATTTCATTCACCGCCTCAATGATCTTAGGCTTGCCATTCATTTATATATTTTAGATTATTTTATTTTTGTTTTGTTTTAGCTAAATTTTATGTTTAGTTTAGATTTTATTTTTATTTATATATTCATTTGTAACTTTTAGAAATTTAAATGCAATTTTGGTTTTATTGATTTTTAGCCTCCACAATGTTATTTTTAGAGTTATGCAGATGATGAACACGGTTGATTCAATTATATGAGAAAGTTCAATTGTAATCGTCCAGGTGTTCAAAGAGTTCTTTTGATTCTTTTTTCTTATTCTTTATACATAATATTGAGGACAATATTGTTCTAAGTGTATAGGGTGACTTTTCATTATTCTATAGTCACATTGAAAGTTTTGAAAAATTTCACAATTTATTTTAGGTTGTAAGTTTTTAGAGTTTTAGTCATTTTTATTTTGTGATTAGGTGTTTATTAGTTGCTTTGAGTTGATAACACAAGTTATGTATAAATTTAGTTGAGATTGAATGTGAAATTTAGAAGTATAATATGATTAAGTAATTGATATGTAAATTTTAATTTTGTAAATACTAGGAAACTAAATTTGTTAAGTGATAATACTTTGATCTGACACATCTCATGTAATCCCATGAGAATTTGGGCTTTTATATATATTTTCTTTATTTCCTGTATAGATACTGATAAGTGGTTAATCCCATATTTAGTGCATTTTATTTATTTATTTGAGAGTTTTTATTATTTTTTGGTGCTTAATTTATTTTTATTGTATTTTTAGGTTACATTTCACTTATTCAGAGCAAAAGGAATGAATTAAGATAAGTTTAGGGGCAATTTAGAGTTGTTTGGCCAAGTTATGAAGTAAGATGAAAATGCAACCATGGTCTTTGGACACACCAATGTCCATACCAACATGACCATGTTTACATGTTTCAAGTAATATGGCTAAAAGATTCTAGAGAGTTATATAGTCTCTACCCATGTGCATATTTTGAACCCAAATTAATTTCAAATTCAAGAGTTTTGTGATTTCTAATCAATACTGCCACCATAGATGCCCGTGTTAGTGATCATATACCACCTAAATCCCTAATTTTTGAACCAAAAAAAGAAAAATTAAGACAAAAAGTAGAAAGGAGACTCAGGGAAACACATTTGAAGAACAAGTAAGGAAACACATTTGAAGTGGATTTTTATTGATCTAAAATGGATTCCATAAAGATTAAAAGGGATTTCATTATGTTTCGTTTGCTTTTTTAGTTTTCCTTATGTTCTTTATTAGTCTTGAATTAATGTTTCGAGCATATTAACTCATATGTGATTTCATGCAATTGAGATTGAAAAATTCTTTGTGTGAATAGACTTAGCATAATTGAAAGAAGTTTTATGCAAACCTAGAGATAGGTAGACATAAATCTTACGGATTAGGGTAAAACCTAACAGTGAAATTCATCAATCATTTAATGCAATTCTAGGGGTTTTAATTCAAAAGAGATTTCAATTAATCAACCTAGGATTTGATGTAAATAGTTTTGAGAAAGATATTAACATAATAGAGGACTTTCCAAGGTCTAATGAACTATAGATTAAGTTGTTTAGTGAAATTATGATTTTATGAGAAGTCCTAGTGGGATTTGAATTTCAGGTACCACTTTCTTCTTTGATTGTTTCTTAGTTTAATCTTCATCTTACTTAGTCAATTATGTTGATCTATTTTAGTTTAAAGTTTTAAATTTTGAATTTGATCAATTATCATCACTGTAATTTGTTAGGCTAGATAATAGAAAGATGGTAAGTACTAGTAATTATACTTCTTATGGACCATTCCATACTCGCCTATGGTAGGTATAGCTACACTGTACGCTTGCAATTAGAACTAAAACACATCAGACAAGTTTTTGACATCATTATCAGGGATTAAGAAATTAAAAAACTTAATTTATATTAATTTAGCCATTACTTTTATTTCATGATTTTCTTTTCTGGTATCTTCTGGAAGAGGTGCATATAGGGAGAATTGACAGATTACTATGGTAAAATTATTGAGATACTTGAAATTGAGTATCCTGCATTGCCAATAAAATGGAGTGTGATATTTAAGTGTGAATGGTTTGATCCAAATCCTAATGTTAGAATAAAAATGCACAGTCGATACAATCTAGTTAAAATCAACCAGCGAAGAAGATTTAGACAATTTTAACCTTTCGTGTTGGCAATGCAAGCGACCCAGGTGTATTATGTCCTTTTTCCCAGCTTAAGACAAGATAACTCAGATTAGTTGGCCATTTGCAAAGTAAAACCTATAGGTGTTTTTGAATTACATGGAAAAGGAGAAAATAAGAGAATTGAAAGTGAAGCGTTTCAGGAAGATGTTCATGAAATAAATGCATGTGTAATATATAACAAGAATGAACCTTTGAACGATCCAAATAATGAATATGTTGAAATTTCATCTGGAGAAGATGAGGAATCTATAGAGGGTGAGAGATCTGAAGAGGAGCCTAACTTTGATTCTAATTCTTCAGAAAAAGAAGATGATGATGATTTTGATTTACAATTAAATGATGATAGCGATTAACTTATGTAAGTAATAGAATATTATATGAATAAATTTATTATTGCATCAACAATAAATTGTTATATTTAATTTATATTGTTTTATTAGTGCAATAACCAATAAAATGTGAATTTCAAGTTCAAAATATGTCACAAAAGAAAAAACAGGAAAAGTTACAGCCAAGGGTCAGGTTACCACCATTTGGACAAGTTATTGCATGCCCAATATCACATTCTGCATATGCTACAGAATCAGGTGTTGCATGTTCAACTAGCGCACATCCAGATGAGGCATTACCTTCCCCACTTTTAGTCTCTGTACCATCCAGCAGCCCTACTGCTGCACCATCTAGCAACCCTGCTACACCATCCAGTAACCCTACTCTCAGATCATAATCTGAATCTATACTGACAGAGATATCAGGGGTAAACGTTGTGGATGAAGTAGGCAGTCTCCAGCCTAGAGATAAGGGAGTTGATGGAAGAATTTGCATCACAATTGTCAATGATCTGTGAGTGAAATTCTAAAAATTTTGTAATATATGATAACACCATAGGTTTATACTGAACTTATAAGTTTTAATTTGAAAATAATCTAAATTAGCTTATATATTAGGTTGGTTCTGTTTGGAACGTGCTCCAAAAATATCTAATCCAAGTTCAAGGAGAGGATAGAACGCATGATTATATATGGAAGAATATCTCTCAGGGGACAAAGGACTTTTATTATTAGGAGTTTTAGGTACAAAAAATAAATTCTTTAATCTTTTTATTTATCTAATGTTATACATTAATTAGATAAATATTGTAGTTTATAAGGATTTATAGTATGTTTTTCTTTTTATTCTTTCAGAAAGAAATTTTTTGGGATTCAAAATTTAATGTTGTCATTTATAATGTATGGAAGAGGTGAGCCCCTACATGTTATAGAGACTTTCTTGGTTCGATACACAAAAATGGTGTATGACCTCATTATATATCTGAAGAAATATGGAGTCGTTGGCAGTACTATTGGGGAAAACTTGAGGTAATCTCCATTTTAGAGTGCAATTCTGCAAATAAAAGTAGAGGACCAGAGGGAAAGAGTTTACCCATACAAACTGGAGGATCTATGACCCACCAAGAACATGTAGAGAAACTTGTCAGTATCTAATCTTTAAACTTATATTCTGATTTTTGTATTTTGATATATGAAATTTGATTTCAATGTAATTTGATGTATAAAATTTAGAATAAAAATATGTGTATTATGGAGAATGATAATGCTATAAATTTCTAGTGCCATGAATGATTGTGTTGTTGAGAAAATTGTTTTGTTTAACAGGGAGTAAATATCATAAAAATAGAAAAAACTCTACCAAATTTTTTGTAAATTCTAGTTCACTTATAACTTTATTTTGATACAGGAAAAGTCTATAGGCAAGAAGTTTATATTACGTTAGCTCTTTTTACACACCCACATTAAGAAACATGATGGTGTGATCTTCGTCAACGCCCGATGCAGAGAACTTAATGTATGTAAAATTTATTCTTTAATATTAATTCTTAAAAATTATCACTTATTAACATAAATAATTGTAATGATAGGACCAAATACAAGAAAGCATTGAACGATAGTCTCAAAACTCTGAAACTATTGATGAGAATCAGACATATCTAGATGTAGTTGGTGGTAGGGACTGCCATGGAAGGATTTTTGGCTTAAGTTCATTTGCAAACACATGTTATCTACAATCCTTCACATCCACTACAGCTGGATCTAGTAGGCAGTCGGCTTCAAATGAGAGAGTCTTTAAGCTTGAGAGCACAGTAGAGAGGCTGATGGAGGGCATAACTCAGCTCCGTAATGAGGTGAATGAGTTGAAGGGTAGGGATAGGACCTTATCGCAGCAGTCAGAGCATCCGCCTTTACAACCTGTATAGCTTCTGGATAAGGGAATGTATTTGATAGCCTGCTACTCTTAAGTTTTTGTATAAATTCTTAATTTACAGTTATTTTCAAGATACTTATTTGTGTACATTATAAATTTTTTATTATATTTCCATTCAGGATAATGTTTACTTTATATTTATCAATCAATGTTATATTATTTACAGAAATTAAATGTACAAAAAAATCATAAGATTATCAACCAAAAACTCGGGTAGGAAGTGAGAAATGGCGGTTGAAATTTATCATAGTTAAATTTCCTGACAGAAATACTATATTCTGTCGCTATATTTCGTCGATAAGTGATATATTCCGTCGATAACTTACCGACGGAATATATCACTTGGTCGCTAAGTTACCGATGGAATAATATATTCCGTCGATAAAAATTTAGAAATGGATAATATTTTCTGTCAATAAATTTAACGATGGAATGTTGTATATCCGTCGGTAAATTTAGCGACGAACTTACAATTTATTGTCGATAAATTCACCAATGGAATATTATGATTCCATCAGCAAATTAGCGATGGAAGATTCTACATTTGTTGGTAAATTTACCTAAATTTACCAACAAAAATACAAAATTTCGTCGCTAAATTTACCGACAGATGTACAAATTTTCGTCGCTAAATTTGCAATGGATTCCTTATATCCGTCACTAAAGTTCTCTGAAGACTCTTTTCGTTGGTAATTTTCGTTGCCAAATTTGTTTCCCGATGTCGGTAATTTTTGTCACTAAAACCTATTTTTCTTGAGTGTATATAGCCTAAGAAGTTATAGATGGCATCTGCACCAGTGGATACTATAAGCTGGCTTTTATCATTGTTTATAGAGATACCTAGAAGAACTTTGAAAATATTAAGAGTTATAATTAAAACAGTCACTAAGTTGAGATACGCTTCAGAGAATTACATCCTATTGTCTACAAATAAGACTTTGACTATTTTATTACAAGATATCATTTAAAAGAATTTAAATTTTTTGAGAGATTATTTGTCACTCATTTAATCTTCATATAATGAAGTTATTTATAACACTAATTTAACTCATTAGCTCTATTTTGTGTGGTTCCTTTAACAATTCATGAGAATAGTGGCTTAGATAGTAAAAAAAAGTTGAAATGGTGAAGCAACTACATGAAAATTTTTGGCAATATATTGAAAGGAATTTGAAGAATATGTATCTAGAACTAAGAAAGGGAGAAAGTATGTGTTCCTAGATTAAAGAAGATCAAAGTTACAACCAAAAGGAGATGGTTTATTTCAAGTTATTGAACTTCATTGTAATACTTATAAATTAGATCTTCTAGATGAATACCATATAAGGGTTACTTTTAATGTTTTTGATTTAACTCCTTTTGATGTAGGTGATGATTCAAAGAAAAAAAAAATAAAAGAAGAAGGGATGACATAAATCAAATTGCATTTGATTCTTTGAGTTTGCTAAATGGACCAATTATATGAATAAAGAAGAAAATGCTTTAAGGTATGACATTGTCAGAGAAGGTGGTTACACATATAGAATCAAGCCAAATTGAAGGACGAACATTAGTTAGCTTAATTTAAGCTATAGTGAGCCCTCTAATACAATCTTGTACCAGTCTATGTAACTTTCTAGAAAACTCAATTATAAGGCATGACCTCAAGTACAAGCCATGTTTAAGACCATGTAAAAATTCAAAAAGTTACAAAAGGATCTATAGTCTCAAGCAAGGAAATGTCATAGATCTTATAGAGTTACAGGAAGATCACATGATCTTGGCCACAGATATGTCCCAATTTGTATCTAACTTCTTAAATTTACAAAGAGATCTAGGGTCTCAAACATATGCATGTCCAAGATCCTGCCCACTGACTTTAAAAAGTGTATAACTAATATGGTCTAATCCACAATTATGCCCACTCAAAATCCCAATTTTTTATTTTGTATTTAAGACATGTTTCCTTTTAGTTTTATTTAGTTCTTGATATCTTTGTTATTTGAGAGTTGCGAGTGGTTTGTTTCCTTATTCTTTGATAAACATTGAATTTATTAAAAAATTCTTTCTTTGTGATGTTTAAATACTTAATAAATTTTATTCTTGATTATTTATAATTAATGGGTCAATTCTTTTATACAAATAGTTTTCTTGAGTTTATTTCGAACTTACTCATGGATTCTTTAAGGTATATTCTTAGGTGGATTCACACAAATTATTCTTTAGTTGTAGGTAGTTTGATGCGTGAAATAGCCAACCTAGTATTAATAGTCATTTTCTTTCTAATCTAAGAAGAGAGCATTAAATTGTGGACTTTCTAGTTTGAGTTTGTATTTTGGTATAGAGAAATTTACATACATAAATCCAGATATGGAAAAAGAAGTAGATAAAATGAATTCTACTTTAAGTTATTTGATTATCTTTGTATGAGGTTGTATATTGGTAATCCTAGTTCCAAAAATGAAATGATTTTTTAACTACAAAAATAGAGCTTATCGCTATAGTTGAAGCTTGTAAAGAAATGATCTGGATAAAGAGATGTGTGAAGCAGTGGGATGCTATACAAGAGAGGTATGTGTTATATTATGATAGTCAGAGTGTGGTGCAATTTGCTAAGAATTCCATATTCTACGATTAGCAAAACATATTAATATTAGATACCATTAGTTTAGAGATATTTTAGTTTTAGGTTGCTTGAACTACTAAAGATTTATATGGATGACATTGGTTCTGAAATCATGATCAAGTATTTTTCTAAAAGAGAAGTTTGATGTATATTGTTTAATCCAATATTTTTAAAGTCGGACTGGAAGTTAAACGGGTAAGATAAAAAGGTTTAAAAGGTTCAACTAGTATTAAACTATCATAAACTGGTCAAAGATTGAATAAAATTAAAGAATATGAAAAATAATTGAAGAAGACTATTTTTACCTATCAAAAAAATTGAAAATTTAATTGAAAAAGAGACCATTAAAAGAAAATTAATTAGTTTATTTTGATTTATAAAAACTGATTATTTTACAAAAATCGACTGATTAATTAATAAATTGATCAATTTTTAACAATAAAGATTATTAAACTAAATCAACCTAAAAAGTTAAAAATCGAATCGAAAGTTAACTAGTTCAAAGTTTTCAATGTTAAATCAGTCGAACTGGTTCGGTTTTTAAAACATTGGTTTAATCATCCATATATTTTGATGTATATTGTTAGGTTAGAACTTTTTTTCTCTTATATGTAGAAAGGTCCAAATTTGTTGGATTTAGTTCTTCATTTTTAGGAACTCATTATAGTATTTTAATTAACTCGTCCTTTAATGTTTAATAGTTGAACTAATAGTGAGTGTTAGAGTCGGCAAAAAGGGAGCAAGGAAAGAAGAAAAAGCACATAAATTTTCTTTTGAAATAATTTTAATTTTCCATTTGATTTGAATTCATTCAATGTTAGATCAAGCTCAAATTTGGTTTGAGAGTTCATGAGATATTGCTCTATAATCTGAACTAAGAAGATACTTTTTAGATGACTATAACTACAATCTTCACCCTATAAAAATTAATTCAAATTTGGATGATTTTTCTCTTTTTCTTTCCTCTTTGATTATTGTCGTTAACTTTATCCTTTTTTTTTTTCCTTTTTTGTGATTGCTTTGAAGAGAATTTTACAAAATTCTTTAATTATGCCAAAACTCTCGTAATTTTTATCCTTAATTCAAATGATAAAAATTTTGGCATATCTTATGTTTGTGATTTACTTTTTCACATTTATTTTTTACATATTATATTTATCGTAACATTAATATTATACTAAAATTTGCTTGTTTTTGAAAATTTAATTAAAAATAAAATTTTAATTATACAACTTATTTTGATATATGTTCAAGTTTTACATTAGTATTTTTTTCAATAAAAGTGGGTAATAATTACTGCGTGATAGCCATGAAAAACATCTCTCACAATGATTTATTTAGCAAAAATAGAAACAATATAATTCCAATAACAAGATTCTGGAATCTCATTTCAATTAGGTTTCAATTTGAGGTAAGATGTCAATTTCAAGTGTATCTCAATTTGAAATAGGAAGGGAGTGAGAATAAGGCATTTTCACAAAGTTAATATCATATAACACACAGTACTGATGTAACATCCAATATAATTAAGGGGAACTCATATCGAATGCTACATTTATCAATAGTCTGTATACTTGAACAAATTTTATGTCTAAGTTGTTTTAATTTTTTTATCAATTTAGTTGAATTTTGATTAGTTTATGTTTTAGAATTAATTAACATTTAAAACATATATTAAATGTTAATTAATTCTGCAGAAATTTGCAAGGTGGCCGCCGCACGAGTCACCTTAAACAATTATATATTATCCTCCAAGTGAATAATTTAATCTTTTTAATTTCTTCGTGTTGTAGGCATCACCTAATAGAACTTTTAATTTCTTCCTGTTGTAGGCATCACCTAATAGAACACCTAAACCGACGGACAAGCTATGAAATAGAATCGTGTATCACTTACTAATGTTTGACAAGAACCAGAGCACTATTATTTTTTTGGAAATTGAAATGAATATATATTCACACTAGCTAAGCTATTACAAAAGATTATAAGGTCAAAACCTAACACCAGCCACCCTACCTACTATGAGCTCATCTGATCACCTGTTCATGTTACAAAACAATGACGCTCTACTCAATTTTAACTTCCAGTATTCTCTCGTAAGTTCCATTTTCTAGCCATCTGTTGAGTAAGCAAATGAACTGCTCCCCTGTACATAATCGTTTCCCTTACCCAATTGATGATATTATGCAGTACTTAGGTTGGGTCCACGGCCTGTGCTCTGTATATCCGTGCGTTCCTCTCCCTCTATATCATGTAGATGGTAGAAGTGAAGACGACCTTGTTCAGCATTTTCCACCCCTTGTTTAGTGGAGTTAATGAAATAGTTCAAGAACCATAGCACTATTGTTGCTTCAACAATTCCACGAATATGGACACTCAGTGTCTTTGTCAAATATAGTACAGTTAGTGTGAATTACGGCATCCTTTAATGTCCACTCGTTGAGACGAATTTGGTAAAAACTTAAAAAGGTACATTTAAAATTGCGGCATACGGCCAAATATAACAATTTTATTACTTAAACCTTTCAACAACTTTTATCTTATTAGTTTATTTTTAAAACGTTGACTATAGAAGAGTTGTCTTTACGTGTGCAACGTACCATATAAAGAAGGAGAGAAACAAGTGTGTTGTGACATGTCCCTTCTCGTGCTTTCTGTTCTCTCCTCTTTTGCAACTGAAATCGTCTCATTTTCCTGATAGAAAAACAGAAAGGCATGGAGGATTTTGTGGGATGTCAGAAGAAGCATTTTGTTCTAATACATGGAGCGTGTCATGGGGC
>JAOQMM010000171.1:5376363-5395241 GCA_027563515.1 Erythroxylum platyclados | reverse complement strand
TCCCAATTATGGATTTCTCGCTTTATGTCATAATCATAAATCTTTTTACTCCAATTACTCGAAACCCTCCTCAAAATCTCAATGAAATTATTGTCCTTCTACCTAAAGTTTTTTATTACCTTCATCTTGTTCTTATCACCTTGAGCATTCCCCTTATCCACATCAATTTGACATCTTGACACCATATCGGACTTTGCACCATATCTATAACACTCTTACTGAACGCCACTATATGGCATCTCTGAGCTTTATCTGCCCTCTATATATGCCCCATTGCTTTATATCCATTACATGTTTACTAGCATTTGGCTAATCTTGCCAATGCTAGTTCTTTGTTGTGGACATTCTTATAACGGTTCCAACCATTGGCAAAGTGGCATATACAATTAGGTCAGATACTCAACAGATACCAATTATGGAGTATTTTCTTGATTGAACAGAAAGCTCATTCTAGCTTTATCATCCACTTCCCTTATAACATAACTGAAAATGGTTATGTTTACACCATTAATCAATTTAAATCTAGAAGATCTCTATTGGCAGGCGTAAAAATCAGAAAGGCATGATACGTGATCTTTATTACTTTTTAGATCACCTTAATCATCATTCAAAATTTAGTAAGCCTACTAGTATATCTCTAGGATCATGCCTTAGAGATTTTGCATACCAAAGCCCGTTTCACCAATTGCTATGTATTGGTCTTCCATTGACTAGTTTGCTCACATGGGTTTTAGCGTCATGGTAGGAGAGCTACCATGTCCACTTGGATATGAACCCAATAAGACTTATGAAATTAGAGAAAGCTCCACTGCTTATAAGCCCAAAGAAGAACCCATACTTCCAGACTATTTCCAGGATGCTCAAAAACTAAGGCCTTCATTTTGGACTGATGTAGAAATAACCCATTTTATTAAAGAAATAGAAAAATTAAATGATGACATGTCTATGTTTAATGATGACAATGGACCCTGATCCTTATCTACACCACCCTGTTAAGAGATTCCTTCTTATAACCAAGGAATAATATTGGGACCCATCGTTTCCCAATAATTTTCACTTTCACTATGCAGTGTTATACTTTAGTTTACATTATTGTACTATTTAGGGTTGTCATTTAAAAGTTGTTTATCTTGTTCTCCCTTTCTTGTCCTATAAAAGCAAGGCTTCTCTTCCTTTTGTAATAACTCATTACTCACACCTTATTCATGTTATCAATAATATGAAGTATGTTTTCTATCTTATGGCTTTCTTTTAAGTTTTCTCTCTCCTAAAAACTTGATTATTAAATAATGTAGTTTCAATTATACAGAAAGATAAGTATGCTTTACACTTTCCTCTTTACGAGGATCTTGTGTATCAGGAAGTATTGAATTATAGATCCTGTTTGAGATCTACGTTATACATAAAAGAATTGGTTAGTTTAAATTCCTAAAAGACAGACCTTGAGAGTTGATACTCGCAAAAAGAAGAAGGGCTTATATCTCGACTAGCATAACTGGAATCTAAATTACAATCAATCCTTGTTTATCTTTTCCCTCTGACCATGGGTTACCTTCGTGGTATTCTAGCACAAAAATGGAAAATTAAAGGAAATTACTTTTTTCATTTTCTCTTTTTAAATTTTGATAAGATATGAAAGCACGAAAAAAAAAGAGAAAATGGAAAGAAGTGATTTGGTGGATGATTTTAGTATAGTTACTTGAAATAGACTAAAATGAGCATTGTCAAGGTATTTTGCCTATCTTAACAATTCTTAATTGACACTTACATGAATTAAATGTGAAAAATGCTTTTTCACACGAGGAATTAAAGAAAGAGGTGTTTATGCAATCATCTTTAGGCGTAAGAGAAGAAAAAAATGTCCAATTGTGCAAACTACTCAGTTCTTCGTATGATCTCAAATAAGCAAATAGGCAGTGATTTTCTAACTTATCACAGTTTTTATTCTCTAAAAGATTTTTCCAGGTTGAATTTGACCCTCATCATTCATTAGGTTTGATATTTCATAATTCTCAATAGTGTTAATTTATGCGTTTAACATTTTTGTTATTAGTAATAATGAAGCCCATATCACTTATTTTAAATCTTATTTGCAGGATTGAGAATTCTTACATTACTTTCTTGGTGTAGAAGTAAGCAAAACAATGGCTACTGTAACCTTGTGCCAACGAATATACGCCCTTGAGTTATTTGAAGAAATTAAATTCATAAAAAGTAAACTAATGGACACGCTAATGTGTTTATCAACCAAGTGAAACAGAGATGACAATGAGCTAAGCACTGATGTTTGAGTATATATGAAACTTACAAGAAAGTTGCTGTATTTGACGATAACAAGGCCTGGTATTTGCCATTCACTGCAGCAACTCCTCCGGTTCTTAGATTTTCCTACTAATCAACATTTCAAGGTTGCACATAGAATACTGAGGCATCCAAAAGGAAGTCCAGAACGAGGGTTGCTACTTGCTCTTACTCAGAACTATGTCTTAAAGGATTTGAAGAACTTGATTGCGCTTCTTGTTTCTTCAGTTGACGATCAATTAAATGGATACTGTTTTTTCGTTTTTGAAAGTCACTAATATCCTAGAAATGAAACATGCAGTCTCTCGGCATTCCTTAGAAGCAAAATACAGGGTCCAAACTTCAGTTACTTGTGAAATTCAGTGAATTATTTATCTTCTTCATATTATGAATGTTACTTGCACCTCCACTCCTATGTTTATTCTGTGATAACAGATTAACACTTTATCTGGTTTATAACCTAGTCTTTTATGAAGAATCGAGATACATTGAAATTGACTGTCTCCTGGTTAGGGAGAAAGTACATAAGAGAATTTTTAAGTTGTGTTTGTTTCATCTCAAAATTAATTAGACGATTGTTTCACAAAACCTCTGGTTCGGAGTAACATTGTCCAAACTGGGGTACACAATGAATATACTCCAGTTTACGGAAATACTCCAGCTTCTACTGTCTGGACTGAATCCCTCCATTTCAAGATGGATTTTTCTTTCTTTTGAGAGGTCAATTCAAAAGTGACTTGGTGGTCCGTAGCTTAGAGAGTCAAGTACTCAAATGATGGGAGCAGCTTGGCCCCTTGTTTTCGTTGAGTCAATTAGCAGCCTGTGGCTTTGGAGGAATGTAACAGTTCTTATGGAGGGTTTACTTGCCCCATGGAGAGGAACTTCAGATGAATGAGCCACAGAAATCTGGAACTGTACCTAGAGGGACTACCAGGATCCTGGGAATACAATGGTGTCCAAAAACGGTTCAGATGGCCTGGAATTGCGTGATGTTTGTCTTGTCTGTAACTCTAAACGCGATAACTTTATGCTTCTGAGTTTGTATAGATTGACCTGGAATTAATGTATGCGTGTAGATGGGGTCTGATCTTTTTTTTTTTATTTTTTTTGACGTTATTACACCTGAACGCATACATTCCATTTTGGGTAGTACAATTTCACTCTTTCGTTACAAGAAAGAAAGGTTGGCCACCTAAGAAGACCACACACCGAATGGCATGTATAACTGAGGAACAAGTCAAAGAAGTTGAATGGAGAGGAACCTTATCTGGAGTGAAAAATGACAATAACTTGGTCGGAGCTTGAAGCCAAAAGAATCAATTACGTCCTATGAGTGACCTTCTCTCGCATGACTTGAAATAGTATGCGGAAAACTAAGGCCCCATTTGGTAGATAGTTTTTCAACCATATTTTAGTGTTTTTGGAGGGTTTTAACTATTTGGCTATCCCAACAATTAATAAATTTGTTTAGTTATCGGCCGATGAGTTGGCTTATTCAACCAAACCAATTGTTTTTTAAAAAACTCCTCCATAGGAACGTTTTGATATTCAGCTGATAAAAATTAAGTATTAATGACAATTGTACGCTAAAAAAAGTATAGCCACAGATTTAAGAGGGCATTCATAATTGTCAAACACTATTTACTATCTAATTTATTTTGCTGTAAAAATATAACTGTCACGCGCATTACAGGAATTGTCACAGGCGTGACACTCTTTGTCACGCTTGTGACTCTTTTTTATTTTTATTTTTCATTTCAATTTTAATTTTTTAATAAAACTTACAATGTCACAGGTGTGACACTTTTTGTCCCGCCTGTGTTTTTTTTTATCATTTCAATTTTTTAAAAAAACTTATAAATTGAACTCTAATTTTTTACACCAATATTTTAAAGATAGGAGATATGGTAAGAAATTTAAAGTTGAAATTTTGATTAATTTATTAAAATTGTTTAATCAATTCATAAATTATAGAAATAAATTAAATTAAATTAAAAAATTAATTAATTTATTATTATTATTATATGTTTTATGTTTTTTATTAGAGTTATAAACTTAATTTTTATAAAATTAAATATTTAAAATCTAAATTCTTATAAAAATATTCAAAGAAATACTAAGATATAATACTCATGTTCTTATAATTTTTTTTAAGTCATGTCCTTATAAGTCACAAATAGCTAACACTAAACAGTTAATTTTACTAAACATTTTTAATAAACAGCTAATATTATCTGCAGATTAATATAATCAATTATCAGGTAATACATTAAGTTATTGCCAAATAGGCCTACAGGTCTATTAATTATTGATTGCGACCTAGCTAGCTAGCCAGCTAGCTTCCTTCGTTTTGTATATTGTTTCTATGATGGAACAACCACTTCTAGCTCCTCCACAACATAGTACCCTAAGTTCCATTGACAAGTACATGGAAACCTTATCGGTTACGTGTTTTCGGGAGCCATGTTCTTCAAGACCCATGAGGGATCTGTTTTAAGCGTTCTTTCCTTTGGAAATACGATTTAAAACTTTAATTGAAATATTAATTATAAATCCATCACATTCGACATTATTATATAAGAAAAGATTAATATTACAAAACAAGAAGAGAAATGAAGATCCCTAACAATAAAAATTGGACTACATGCAGTACAAGTTATATGTCACCACATATAGCTACACAGACGGTGATACTTTTTCAAGTCTATCTCAATAATTGAGACTTGAGAAAAAGGATTTTACAGGAACAAATAAATAAACATTTTAGCTGAGAAAATCCCTAAAAAGAAAAAAAAAACATATTAATTATGTTAAGAATCTATGGTTCATGAGCTGACTACATTAGCATCATCAACGTCAACAAGCATACATTTGTGTTCATGTTTAATGTGAATTAAATAATTTTATAGGTTAATAAATTACATAGTTTCTGAAAGCGCTTTTGATAATTAAGTTTTAGATGTTCCTATGATTTAACGAATAGATCTTTTTACATATCTTTTGTCAGTAAACTTTATTTTTATGTATTCTTCTTCAAAAACATTAAAAAGTCATGTAGTAGAATGTATAAAAATAGTCTCGTTTTTTAATTATTGAACTATAATGGCATTCTAAGACACACCATGAGAAAAGAAATCTTCCAGTTTTTTGAGTTTGTCTACTTCCCGTATTTGGCATGCATGAAGCAATAATAACAATATTTATATCGATTCTGCAGGAGAGAGTTAACAAAACATAAACGTAGGTCTGTTGGATGGTGAATTTTATGTGTTTCCTTAGTTTACACGTAATGGGCAACACCGAGATGTGGATAGATCATAATATTTATGGTTAAATTATGGCCCTTAATTTCCTCATGTCCTTTTCTTTCCATCATAAAACACACAATCCCTTTCTCTCAAGGATATCAATGCGCAAATGATTGGTTCTCTTAATTTGTTACCGATCATTATAGGATTCCGAATACGACATGTTTGATCAATCAATCTTTTCTTGATAATTAAGCCTTAATTTCCTTTTAGTTTTGTGTCTCTGACTCGAGCAAATTACATCTTCTGCTGAAGGATCACTGTGAAATGTAATCCTTCCAAGTGAAAACTTATCCGATTATCTCTAAATTCTACCTGGAACTGCATGTCTACGAAATTTCAAATAAGATTACAGGAATTATGGAATTGGAAATATGCATCTTCGAGTGAATTGCTGGGACATTTCTCAACTCACTTTCCTATAACTTTTTCTTTTACCTGGTCCTAGGGAACCCGAACTACAAGGCAAGAAATTTGGAAGCATCGCGCGCGTTGCATCGTCAATTTTGAAGATAGGCACATGACAATTTTCAACTCACTTTCGTTTGTTGCATCAATGTACCAAGCAGAAACCAAAAGAAACGGATCCTTGTCTTCGATCGATTGTTTCTACATAAAGTTACTCCTTGATTAACAAAGAACAGCAGATAATTGTTTGAGATTTCTTGTGTTTTTTTTTTGGGGGCATTTTTTGCTATGTATAGTTGCTCAAGCGTTATATGCACACAACTTTTTAAGGTAACAAGCTAAGGGATGAAACTGGACATTATGACAACATAAAACAATTAAAACAAAGATCTTCCCGTATAGTAAGGGAACAGATCACTTATTCCTATTATCCTGTTCCTACCATATTTCATAAACATCCATCCCAAGTTTCTTTCATTATTATTTATGAGTTACGAGTAAACGGAATTAGGTAACCACTAACCATAAAGTTGAAAAGCTTAGATTGATTTGCGTTCTCTTTTAAAGACTTGGATTTTAATGTCAAAACAGAGAAATGTCCCAAATCCTGTCTGCCAGGATCGCCAAAGCAGTTTTACAGTTGTAATCAACAAATAAAGGAGATGATTCTGCTTTGTGTTGGAGACAATGGCAAAATCTGCCTAAAGTGAGAACGACCACATAATCTTTTGGACCATTTTAGGTGATATATCTCTTTTTATTACATAAAAGTTTTTTAAAATAGCTTATTGTATTATTCTTTTCATTTGACAAGTTGTTTACCAAATGTTTCTTTCAAGAATGAAAAGCTTCAAATTTTGTCTTATTGTGCTTTTTATGATGCAAATTGTAGAGATCGAATTGGAAATCCTGTCCTCTCTTCTTGTGAGGTCCAATACTATTCTTGCTCCAAGGGGTCTCTTCAATTGTTTCTTTGGTTTTACACAATAATCAATTCTATTGTATAATCTATATCAATTCTATTGTAAATACTGTAAATACAATAAAAATAGATGTTAATTTTATTAAACTATAAATTAATTTATTAAACAAAATAAATTAATAAATCTAACTCATCATGATAATTTAATACATTTTACTCATTTCAATTATAGTTTTCGCAATAAAATAGGCGATTATATAATTTTATAGTCTTATAAATCATTGTGTCTACCATTATAAAATAAAAATTAACATATATATTTTTAATATTTTACTCATAATTCTTGATTTTTAAAATAAAATTTCCTATTTTTTTTCCATCATAAAGTGAACATACTAAACTTGGGATCTAAATGTTAATTAGTTTGACTCGCATAAATTGACTTTTGAATGTAATGCCAAGTGAAAAGAAAATTAAAATGAGGTCCTGCTATAACAAAATAGTCGGTGCAATAATGATCAATCAACCACTTAAGTACGTATATTAGTATTTTGGTTGTATGATAATTGGGTAGTAGTTGGGCTTCAACATTTGTAAAATAAACATTTATTACCTTATTTTAGTTCAATTACCAAATCAAACCCTCCTTTAAGATAAAGTATAGGTGCATTTATTGTTGCAAAGGAAAAGAGACGTTGGGAAGCCAAAGTGTTGAATAGAAAATAGAATACATACAAACATCAACCAGGCAACATCTAACAGAAACCGGAAAGAAAATCAATAAAGCATCCACTATCAGTACTTAAAAAAAAAACACCCACGGTAGGTTAACTACATGATTAGTGGACACCCTTTGAAGCTGATGTGCTGAATTACAAAAGTAACCTTGCCTACAATTGACTTCGGAGTTTACTGACGGTGCGGTCGCTCACAAAGACCTGAAAAGTCTATCAAGTCTAAAAGTTCACACTAATAAAATTGGGGGAGTAAAATATATCAATATAATTATAAAAATATATGTAATTATAGGGGCATCAAAATCAAACCTTTATTAAAAAAATATTTAAAAACATAACAAAGTTTGAATGGGTTTATGTTTCCTTGACTCCACCCATGTATCAAAGGTTTCCGTATTCAAATATTTATTTTAGTCAAATGATGTATGAAAGATAACCATTAAATTCAAATATTAAGAAAGATGATAAAGCTAGATCTAACTTCACCCTAAAAAGCATCTTGCAAGGAGAGATTTGTCATACATTTATAAATCATTTTAACGTTCTTTATTTGTTCAATGTGAGATTTCTAATACATCCCTTTCAGCTCAGAACAGAGTTGAACATCTGATGGAAGTATTGGACAAAGAGTTACAACAGGCCTGACACTGCTCCAAATTATTGAGACAATTTTTAGGCTCTGATACTATAATAAATTTAAGTCTTACTCTATCCCAAAAGGTATTTTGTAAGGAAAGATTTGTCATATAATTATAAAATATTTTAACATTTTTTACTTACTTAACGTGAAATTCTCGACAAAAGAGACTAGTAACCATTAAATTTTCATTCAATTAACTGCATGAACTGGTTTGTGAAATTTGTTGCTTCAATTTGATATTATGAGATCATATTCTGGGATGATTTTAATTGATCTTAATTTACTAACTACTACAGTGTTACCTGAATGTTAAGGGAGTTATATCAATTTTATACTTCCTGGTTCAGTACCAAAACACAATTTTCTTCTTATATTTAAATTTTTAGAGGTTTCTACCCCAAAAAACAAATGTTTTTTTCCTTGTATCTCAAATTTGGCATGCGAACAACTTCTCGTACTGCTTTTATTAAACATGAGGATCATTAGTATCGATTATTGGAGCACTTGACGACAGATCATGGAGAGGAAGTTGGCGAACTTGCTCTTCAATACCCAATTAATTTCCTAAATCAGTTTCCAAGTCAACCATTAGGCATAGTTAATGCAACTTAGTAGGTGTAACGACCATAATCTAAGCAAAAGATTCGTGGGGGTCAAAGTAGAAATTAGAAAGATTAATACTCAAATTGATCTTTAAACTTTACTTAAAAAATTCAATTAGATATAAAATTCTCGTTTTCCAATCAATTAAACGTCTAACTTATTTTTATTACGTAAATGTGAAATGTTTCCCATTTGATGTGTAGAAAAAGTGTACAATCTAATAAACTTTAAGAATGATCAAAATATAACATAAAATGTACTTTTGGGTACTTTTTAAAGTTTTAGTTTAATCAAGTATAAACCTTTAAACTTTAGACTACAAGTTATGTATATTTGGAAAAGAAAAAAAGATAAATTATAAAAATATTAAATTAAATATTAAAAATTTTAATTTGTAATTTGGAAATAATTATTGTAAACATAATTTATATTTAATTTTAATTTTAATGCAATCATCATATAAATTTGGATTTTTTTTGATAACATATGAATATTGAAAATTTTAATTTGTAATTTGAAAATAACTTTGAAATTTTAATATTTTAATTATTATATATTCATATGCTCTCTAAAAACTCAATTTTATATGATGATTACATTAAAATTAAAAATTAATTATAAGTTATGTTTATAATAAAATTAAAATTTGTATTAATATATTTTATATTTTGATTAGTATTATAAAATTTTACATTTAAAATACAATTTATCTTTTAATTAAATATGAATTTAAAAGTTTTATCAATCAACTTAAACTAGCTAATTTAATAAAAGCTTAGAGGAAGGGATCAAGATTTATTTAGACCTTATAATTACAAAAGTATAGACACGGAAATAAAATATTACTTATGTTTCTTACGTGTTGTTTTCCTACATCTATTACAAAAATCCATTTGTAAGTTTTCTCTGCAAATGCAATCATAGGGACATATACCGAGTCAGTGTCTCCCTTGCGCAAATTCTCTCTCAAGCAAACATACCCATATCTCTCAGACTCTCTCCCCACTTACACACCTATCGAAGTCATGTCTCCGATGAGCCTTACAGTAATTGTTTCTCTTCTCACACTCTCACTCTTCACCACCCCAACCACCCCAGCCGTGGACTCCTTCGTGTACGGCGGCTGTTCTCAGTTCAAGTACACCCCAGGCTCACCCTACGAGTCAAACGTCAACTCCCTTTTAACCTCCCTGGTCAACTCAGCCACCTTTACCACCTACAACAACTTCACTATCAAAAGCTCCTCGTCGCCGGATACTCTCTACGGCCTTTTCCAATGCCGCGGCGACCTCACTGGAGGGACTTGCGCCTCTTGCGTGGCCCGGGCCGTCAGCCAGTTGGGCACCATCTGCCTGGACGCCGCCGGCGGTGCTGTCCAGCTTGACGGCTGCTTGGTCAAGTACGACAACGCGACGTTCTTGGGGATAGAGGACAAGACTGAGGTGCTGAAGAAATGCGGGCCGTCGATTGGGTATGGTTCTGACGCGTTGACCAGGCGCGATGCGGTGTTGGACTTCTTGGGAGCGAGTGACGGGTCCTACAAGCCTTACAGGGTTGGAGGTTCTGGGGATTTTTCGGCTGTAGCGCAGTGTGTACAGGATTTAAGTGCGAGTGAGTGTCAGGACTGCTTGTCGGAGGCCATTGGACGGCTCAAAACGGAGTGCCCCGCCGCTGCATGGGGCGACATGTACTTGGGCAAATGCTACGTGCGGTTCTTCGCAAGTGGGTCCCGCTCCCACGGTGGAAATGGTAAGCTGTTTCACCACCCTCTCTGGCGGTGGTGGTGGTTTGTAGTTTCTGGATTTTGGTTTATTACTTCTCAGTTAAAATAGTGGAAATTTAGTTTTTTCTAAAATCATTTTATGTTTAAAGGTAAAATGATATTTTGACCATTTCAAATTTAGGTCGACTAATTTAAAGTTTTATGTTTGAATTTCACGTTTTTTGCGTGGTGATAATTAGGTGTATTTAAATAATTCAGGGATTTTTTTTAATTCTTTTGTTTTTTTTCTCGTCCTCTCTCCTACTCTCTATTTCTTGGTTGGTTTTAATATTATTGTGTATTATAGTGGGTTTCTATTTACTTAAGTGTGAGGAAGTGTAAGGATTTGTGATGTTGTGACTATTTGTTGTATAAAGTTAGTTGAAACAAGGAGATTTGGATATTAACTTGTTCATGCCTTCATAGGTATGGCTAAAATGCTTACAATTTTTTTTTTTACATTAATGGTGTAGTTATTTAATCGGAAGTTGATGATGGGTATGTTACTATAGGTACTTGCATTGAATATTCTTTAACTGGATGTGAAAACTCATTATAACTCTTTGACTAACTGGGTGGTGAAAACTCTGCCCAAAGACTAAGACTTTTCTTGTACAATAAACAAAAGCCAACTCTTAAGCACTTGCTCCCCACCATATCGTAAAGTTGAGTTGACGATGAGTTCTAGAAATCAACAAGGAATCCTATGTAATCAGACTTAATCATGGCCACAAATGATAGCTCTAGCGTTCAAAGTGTTTGAAAAGCTATAAATTAAGAAACAATCTCTCTCCGAATGATGTGACCTCCTAATGTATAGCACACATGTAATCTAATCTCATCCATCAAGGTGGAATCAAGAAATTCTCACACCTGGTAAGGAATGATGAGAAGAAACTTCGTCAAAGATTGTTGAGCTTTTCTAGTAATGATCAGTCCTCATACAAAGTTCCTAAGCGATAATAATCAGTTTATGATTGATAGTTTTATTGTCAGAAGTTACTAGGATGATCAATGTTTTTGCCTAATTTCGAGTTGTTTCTTAATGCTTTTCTGTAGGTAACAATAATGATGATGAGATTGAGAAGACATTGGCAATACTAGTTGGCCTTATTGCCGGGGTTGCATTGCTTATTGTGTTCCTTTCTTTCTTAAGAAAAGTATGCGAAAAAGGAAAAGGTAAAAAGGGCTCTTCTCTTATTCTCTGTTCTTCATACTTTATAGACTCTTAAAAACTGTGAATTATGACTCATGCTTTATGCTTTGTTTCAATGTGCAGGTGGTAAATGATAGAATCTGCATGCTATCAAGAAGTATGCCATCGTGTCTACTGTTTCCTAGTCAGCCTGGTAACTAGCTTTACTTTCGGTGGCCTATTTGCTTCACTTTTGCTTGTGATCTCACTTTACGAACTTTCCCCTTTTTTGTTATGTTCATCTCTAAAGAATTGTTGGAAGTATAGGTGTATAGATAGATGTTGGTCGAGAGTCGAGGACAGGGGCACCTTGAAATAAGTGAAAAAGAAAAAAGTTGCAATAAGGTGGTGAGGGTCTAAAATATTCCACACTCAACTCAGCCCACTCGAGTCTAATACCAATTAAAGTTAGCTTCGTACCAAATTATTTTTGTACAAATGCTGAACACTTATGTTGTCGTGATCTTAATTCGTGATGCTCTAGTTTGTTGTGTTATTATTACAACTTTAATGTTGAGTTACGTCAACATAGTACCCTGCTAACATTTATGTCAATTCATTATTCACTTTTTTACATATTTCATAAGAAGCGCTCACCTCTTTTTTTTAATATAGTAACACCTTTGTTTGATATTGATAATATGATTCAGCTACGTCCAAAAGTTAGGTGGAAAGGAAATATTCTAGTGGACATTACTCTCATCAATGGTATCGCAATATGTTTTATGTCGTTTGGATGAATTTATGTTAACGTTTATAGTGATGAGATAAGAACATGTTTTATCAACTTCTTTCCTTTAAACATTAGTATAGGTTGCCGGATAAGTAAAGTCAGCAGTTCTTTTGAGATTCCAATCGTGAAAATCATCCCAACTTAATGGCTGTGCATTGAAGTTTATTACATACGGAGATCTCAATTAACAATAATTGCAGTTAATATAATCCGATCGTAATAATCATTAATTAGAACAGATGGAGTCAAGATAACTATAAAAGTGCAAAATTATTAAATAAAAGTCAACATATCTAATACACAAGACTTCCCGCTTTGCGGAGATTTAGGATGGTCATAATGTACGCAGTTTTATCCTTGTATTTTTACAAAAAAACTGTTTCCATCACTTGAAAGGAAGGCAAATTTGAACCCTAAGGAAGGAGAAGGTTTTTAACTCCCATTATATCATACTCAAATACTTCAAAATTTGTACGTTTTGGCTTGGACTTATTTTATACTTTGTTTTCTCTAATTTTATGTTGAATGTTTGTTTTTAATTTGGTCATTGAAGGATTTTTGGTCATTTATATCCGTTAATTTTACATTTATTGATTATTAATGATACATTTAAATTTTTTGATTTATTAAAATAAAACTATTTATTACATTTAAAATATAAATTATATGTAACATATTCAATACTGTTTACCTACTGTTTTTGTATAAGATTAATTATGTGTTTGTATACATCTCTTAGAACTAGTATTTGTACGTTTTGTTTCTTCTGTTTTGTCCTGTTTATAATATTTATGTTATGTATATTGTATTAAATATCGCATTCATATCGAACGGGAATCTGCAAAAGTGTTCCATTAGCATAAAAAACACATCGTGCTATGGCAGATTTATTTAGACTTATCCCAGAATCTTATATCTCTAAGTAGGGGGAAGCGTTGGACCAAATCATATTCATCATGTAGCTTTCAAGAGCAAATTAAAGACTTGAAATCACCAAAGCAAGCGGCTAAGCTTATCATGAAAAGTACCATTTGATTTCATATGATGAGCTGAAAATGGTTACAATGATTAATCCTATGTTCACTCCATTTTTATATATCCTTAAAAAATTAAAAAAAGGGGGGACAATTAGAATGGGTTAAAAGAGGACCATGATTCTAATGAGTGAGTGATATTCATGAATCTTGTGCACCCCTCTCTTTCTCTCTCTTCTATTATCTGTTGTTGCTCTAGCGATTGCTTTCAAATTTGGAGTTTCTCTAAAAGGTGGGGCTATCCCAATCTACCCCGTCCTACCTCACAAGCATTCTTGAAGAGATTCTCTCTTTTTTAAGCTTCGTTTAAATGTCTTCCACTAATCAAGACTATAGCTGATTTGACTCCCGTGTTGTAACAAAGGAATATTGAAAACCAAAAGAATGAAATAAGGCATGTCTGTACTGAATTGATATTATTTTGTAGCTGAAAAGATTAAACAAAGTATCTTCATTTACCCTTTAAAAATTGAATTAATTAGCCCTTCTTTCTTATTATATATTATGACTATCGTTTTCATTATCTTATTACTAACCCACCTGCAACCACAGACATTGGTCAATTTTTGAACCAATCTATATGTTATCATTAGGTTTCTAAAATATTTGTCTCCTCATGCTTATCGAGTTGTCCAAGCAAATTCCGTTTGCTATGGCCAGTTTATGAATTTTAGGTTGGCCAAAAGTTTCGTGAGGTTGATTAGGATGTTCTTTCATTGCCACTAAGAAGTCAGCCAAATCAGGGGGATCACTAGATGGAATTCAACAGTTGTCACTACCTATAGGGACTTGTCCGGTAGTCAAGAACGCCTTAAGAGTTTGACATCTTTTTGTAGATAATAACATATCTGGGGTAGTAATGGTGCAATGGCCCCTTGATAGCAATATTTCCTTTTCTTTTTTCAATCTACTATCGGAGCTAATAGTCCAATACTACAATCAAAATGAGTTCTGTTCCTTACTCGTGTATTTGGTTGTACCTTTTTTCAATCAATGATGTCAATATGTGAAAGCGTAATCTTTTTTTTTTTCTTCCTTCTCATATAAAGGTTCAACTACAACCGTGTGTGCTTGCAGCTGTATGTGAAAGTTAATTCAAAGATTGCCTAATTGCTAAGGTAAATAATGTCTTTAAGTCATAGGTCGGTGGGTGAAAGTCTTTTAACGTGGATTAAATTTCCAAAACCCAATTTCTTTAACAAATACATGTATTATTGAAGTGGCTTGGTAAAATGCTTCTAATTCCACTCCAATTGACGCCAACCTCTCATTTTCAAGTGTATATCGTCCAATTGAATCTTGCCAGGCGCAAGCATAGACTTGAATCATAAAATATAGGAGACCTAAAGTCAATTGGTCAACGTACCAAGGGAAGGAAGTATTTGCTTGAACCCTTTCTTGTCTTCATCGTATACAACATTATCAATTATGAGATTCATATATTTCAATATTCTTTCTCAACCACCAATTTTAATATGCATGACATGCTTATCTTGGTTGAATTTTAGGTCCAAATTACATCAAACACCGGATGCCATGTCTTGAGGGGTAATTATAAATACTTAAATAGGAATCACTCTTATTTATTAAATAACAAAGGTTATTGAATCATTTTGTTTTTTTTTGTTTTTGTGAATGTTTAAATGGGAATTTTTTAACTATTAGTTTTATGTCGATGTGACAGAGAGGTAGAGAAAGAAGAAAAGAAGAGAAAGAGGATTAGGTTGAAGGATGTTGTTAACTTTTCAAAATAATAATTATATTAAAGCAAGAAAAGAATTTACCTTATCCTTATCTATAATTCTCCTATATAAATGTCTCTAACAATGATAAGAACAGTAACTTTAAAAAAATAAAAAAGAAAAAAATTAAATATATATTCAACGGATCAAATTTATTATATATATTATTTTATTTTGTCCTATGATTATGTATGACATGACTGAGAATATTTAAAAATATTTTTTCATAGAATTCATTGTAGGGAAAGAGTTACCTTTTATTCAAATTAATTATTTTTTTACTAATACTTACATATTAAAGATAATGACTCTTTGACCAGGTTGTAATGTCCAATTTTTTTTAAGTGAAGTGCATGCAAATTAATTTAAGTATATTTAGAATAGAATAAACCCAGTACATAAGGCTCTTTGCTGTATGAGAGTCTGATAAGGATCATAATAAACACAACTTTGAAAAGGGTCATAATATACACAACTTTCTTTTTATAAGTTATTTATGTGACTTCACTTGTGATTTTAAAGTCACAAAAAAATAACTTTATTCAAGACTCACCCGTAAAAAACTCACATATTTTCATTAGAGTTAAAAGTTCAGAAAAAATTCAATAGATAGCATTGTTCAATTTTCACTTTCATCAAACACTAGTAGTGAGACTTTAATACAGATGCTTATTCTAACTAAACAAGCTTTTTGTTTATCATAAACCAAAATTTAGGTGTAATCCAAATACTGTTACAGAACAATTATGGAAAAAGGGGTTAATATGAGGATAATTTCAAGAAAACTTATTTGAACTAGTCACAATCACACCCATTAGCAATAATCGTGCGGAAGAATTACTGCAGTCTTTTTATCTTATTTTTAGTTTCTATCTATAATCAACAGAGGCGCATAAGATAATGACCATGAGAAGCAACCAGAAGCCACACTTTAATTATGAGAGAATGGACTTGTACTTCAAAATAGACAACAAGAACCTTCGTGGTTTTTTACTCCACTTGCTTATCTCGCTTAAAGTGGGCACTGACCAAGATGGGCTCGAAACTTCCAGGCGATAGACCTACGGAAGATGGTGACAATAGCACTGGGTAGAAAAAGTAAAAGTATTATAATGATGCGTTACGTAAGCCTTACTGTAGTGCTATCTTTGTGATTCTTGATTTTAAAGGTAAAAATATCTTAAGCGTAGGAGTTTTCGGTGTTGGATATTCTTACTATCAATACAAATCGCAAGACTTGGTCTACACTTAAGGTAATATTAGACAATCATTTTGGCAAAGCCAAATGCATAAACGGTGAAAAGGCGAAGCTAAATCAAAATGAGTGTATGAAAGTTTTAACTAAATTGGAACTACGAAAACTACCTTAGTTAGGGTTGTGAAAATAGCCATGTGAGAAATTAGTTGCTAGTGTTTTCATTAATATGTTTACGAGACCTTATAAAATTTTGACCTTATAATTCTAATGGTTTAATAAATTTTAATATTTTAGGAAGACTGTTTAGTATTATAAATTGAATTGGAACTTGATATTAGATATTTAGAAAGTGTATGATTAATTAATATTTATAGTGATAGCACTTAAAAAAAAGAAATTTTAGTTCAAAAGTATATTAATTTGGTTCATTGTCACTAGTGAATCTTGTTTGATATTTTAATCATAATTTTTTTATAGAAATGTTTATATTAAAATGGTTCAAGAGGTTATGGAAAAAAATATTTTTACAATTTATATGAAGACACTTATGGTTGATATTGATTTATTAGTCAACTAATAAAAGATAGCTATTTAAAAATAATTTTGATGTCTTTTAGATAGTTCTTAAGTAAACTAAATAAAAGAGAACAAAAGGATATATAAAAAAGACGTAAGAGAAGACGATTTAAGAAGGGGAAATGGGATTTTAATGCAATTAATTAGTATTAATAAAGTGTTTGGTCAGGTTTTCACATTAAAGAAGATATTTTAGGTGCTTTTCATATGGTTAATAGGAGGTATATTCTAATTAAGATTTTTAAGTTAATTGGTTGTTTATCTATGTCCTAATCAAATTGTTTGCATACTTTAGTTTCTTCATTTTGAGAAAAATTACATAAAACCTAAATCAAGGTTATAGTAAATTGAGATCTTTGACAAAGTTGATATAATTGAAAGTTTTTGTTTATATTAAATGTGTGTGAATTACATGATACATGATATATAGCCACATATATATGTGTAAATTGAGGTATCATGGAGGCACTCATATGATTTTAGGTATTGCTTATGACTGCATTTTATGAAGTTGGTGCCTTGTATATGTATGATTGGCATGTTTGTGATTAATGTATGCTATATATCATGCAATAAGGCTTTATGAAGATATTGATTTGTATTTTTATGATGTGTGGTGAGAGATAATTGGTCATAACATATTATTTGATATTAATTGGATTGGGACACCAATCTATTGCCTAAGGAATTGAACTAAGACAAAATGAGGCATGTATCATTATACTAGTTGGGGCATATTGATTGAAGCTAGATTTGGGCATATAGGAATACATTAATAGGGATAAATCAACTTACACCTACTATAACATATAAAGGGCATTATGTGTGATAGTTGGCACCTTCATATATTATTGGAAGTAAGGTTTTAATTTAAATTTTTGATATATGTTACTACTAAAATTATTATTTTTTATGTTGGTAAGTTATTTTGTCAAAGATCATAAAGGTTAAAATCAAGCTCAATAAAAGGGAAAAGTAATCAAAGAATTAAAATGAGCAAAGTTGAGTACCACATACAATTGAAGAAAGCTTTAAGGTAATTCAAGTCAATTAAGCTAAGAATATAAACGAATGAAGTCAAGAATAAAAACGAATGAAGTCTCTCGCGTGTAACAAATATTATAATCTTTCTTACAACTTTACCTTGGTTATTTCAACAAATTAGGAGTTCAATATTACATTATCATTTATAAGTAAGACATAATATATAAATTATTTTATAATCAAGATAAAATTTATTTTAAACTTTAAAAAAATACCTTTTAATAGAATTTTAGAGAAATTTTGAAATAGTTTTAAATCAAGTTTTTGTTAAAAAAAGTGTGTTTTATTATCTTTTAAAAGACTTGAGAGTTAAATTTTTTAGTTGTTTTCTGCATGAGTTCAATTAGCCTAAAGGTTTTAGTCAACTAGCTCAACATAGGAACAAAAAGTTACATGATTGGTCATTTGTCATCGATTAGTCAATTGCTCAAATAATGGATATTCGATTAGCTAGAGGATTGTGACTCACAAGCCGATGGTTGGAACAATTATGGGCATAATAAAGTGGATTCTATATGTTGAGGGGATCGACTAGTTAATACCCTTATCAAACATTTTTTTTTTTTTTTTTTTTGGAAGCGGGGAAAAACCCCGGCGGGGCCCGAACTAGGTAGAAGCACCACTGAATTGTGATATAATGATGATTAATGGTAGTACACCAAATTTTAATGGGAT
>JAOQMM010000171.1:5361394-5373605 GCA_027563515.1 Erythroxylum platyclados | reverse complement strand
TAATCACAACAGTAGGGTATACCTAGCAGACCAAGCATTATCCTTCAATTTGATCCACAATCTAATCTTATTTTATTTAACCGTTCCTCTCGGTGGTTCCCTTCTGCCTGTTCCTCCTCATGGACATCTACTGGAAGTACGAGACGCGGCCAAGCTGCGACGGCGAGTCATGCACTCCGTCGGAGCACCTCCGCCACCAGAAGTCCATCATGAAGAGCCAGAGGAATGCGCTCTTGATCGCCGCGGCGCTTATCTTCTACTGGCTGCTCTATTCCATTACTAATTTGGTGGTTAGGATCGAACAGTTGAATCAACGCTTGGAGAGGCTCAAGAATAAGGATTAAAGATGCGATGACTGTATCCACTTGCTGCTTAAGATAAGTGTCTGCTACTGGATTCTTATGTTCTTTCTTTGGATGAATTTTGGTTGTGTAATTTGTTTATTCCTATTATCTGTGAGATTTGTTTTGTGTATTCTATGATGGATTCGGTATTAGTAGCAGATGATGACTCGTGGTTGGCAGATGATTACTTTTTGAGGATTATCAGATATTGAATGGTTAATTATTGACCATACCTAAGAAGTAAATTACAAATCGAATTGGGTTACAGTTAGCAAACAAAACATTTCAATTGTATTCTTTTTTTCGTTAAAAGTATATACCACAGAAAAACTGGAATTTACAAGCTAGCTGAATTTTATTCAATCCTTGGAATTCATTTCAATTCTACTGTTAGACTGATACCTAAAAAGTAGTTATCATTCTGATTGAGTAAGATGCCCATGACTTGGTAAGAAATGGATATAAACACTCTGATACCTAACAAGTAGTTATCATTCTGATTGAGTAAGATGCCCATGACTTGGTAAGAAATGGATATAAACGCTCTGTTGCCTAGTACCTACAGTGTATTAAGTACTGTGATTGTCTTTTCATAATGCACTCGCACTTTGTGGTTCTGTTGCTCATCCTATGGTCTTCTTCAGAAAAGAACTTTTATTTGTCTAAGCAGAAGCACTTACTGTCTTGTAGATTGCACTTGACATGATCTCTAGTATTCTGGCCATAGATCAGGTGCTCTTGAGGATCTCTAAGATTTATTTCATGCTAGGATTCAATAGGTGCAGGGACCTGTTCTTGTTATTTGCCTTTGTTAGCGGGAATACATTTAGGAAATGTTGCCTTTGTTTCTGTGGACGTTCTCATCTGCCAAACATATTACTCAAACATTGGAAATTTAGGTTTCAGTGTACACTGTACTGTAAAAGGAGTCGTGATTTGTTTTTGGTATTTGCTTTCTGATCAAGACGGGATTAAGCACTTTTTTTTTTTTTTCCTTACTCTGAATGAGCGTGGCTGTGTTGATCACATTCTTAGGCAACCATTTGTGTGCTGTCATATTTAAATGTGGTGTTGGCAAAGGAACTTCTATGCCATGATATTACCACTGTAATTCGCTTGAGTTTTAGCGACTAAATGGTGAGATGAAGTCAAGCCAGATTTCCAGGTTCTGGGCTGCAAATGAGTTATCTAATTTAGGATAACAGAGAATTTTTAGCAACATAATTACACGGGTCTCAGTATAATTACAATGCTATGGTGTAAACTTAATCTTTCACCTCTAAGGTTCTTAATGACCTTATATTTGATAGCAAGACCTTATTTGTAAATTATAAGTACTTAAATGATCCAGTTTTTTTTAATATAATAAACACATAAACAAAAGTTATAAAACCAGCCTAAAAGAGCTTACTGACGGTCATAATGATTTGTTCGTAGTCTTACTTTAATCCTTGGTAAAAAGCATTCTATGACAAGTTTAATGTTGTTGGAACTCTACTTCTAGACTTCTAGACGGAGATGTTTAAGCTTAGTTTACTTAGCTATATTTTAATATTTTATTTTGTCTCGACTTGCTTATTGTACGGAGCTCTAGATGGCAGAAGTCCGGCATGTTCCCAAAATCGTATTCTACCTGGATTTACGAAGCAACTTCTATGGACATTGATGACACTTTTTGACACATTTCAATTAGGGTTTTTATGAAAACACTTGATACGGTTCGAGTAGGGTTTTTGAAGAAACATTGTCTATCAACGTAGAAGAGAAAAATTCTCATTAGTCTAAAATTGCGTAATCATATTTAATCACATTGGTTCTAAATTGCATAAACAGTACCTGCTGACGGTTATTTGGTATGTAGAATTTACTGTTAATGAGGAAATATAAAATATATATCTAGCAGGTTTTGGTCTCATAACCCAAGGCCTACTTAAAATAATTTAATATAAATTAAGCAAACTTCGTAGGCTTATTTTAAACCGTAACACTCTTGCCTCTCGTCGGTAAAGATCAACCGGCTTGTTTATTTACTTCAATTTAATTATTGGTTATTATTTTCCTAATTGACATTATCTCGTTGAATAAGTCCTTGTGGAGAAATCATTAAAACAACGAAGAAAGACATTCTCTTGGAATATTCGATACATGATGTCTGTCTCATATATGTCTCTTTTCTGTTGATAGTACAATTTTATGTTACTTTGTGAGATCCAAAAAGGATTGGAGTAAACCCTGACGTTCTTCATAGGTTTTAGAGTACAATAAGATGTCCCAAAGCAAAGTAAAGAGTGAGTTCATAAATTTTTGTAATAATATATTAACATAATTTAAAATTAATAAATTGAAAATTAATACAAATCAGTCGAACCTGCTGCAGTAACTTTTAGGGATGACGCTTGTTGGCGTTGGGAACAGATGTTCTATTCCCAAATAGTGTATTCCCCCTCTTCCAGATCCATCCTATCCATTCCAATTTTTGAAGGTTCTATTTATTGAATGGATGAATTGTTTAGTTTGTATCTAAAACGATAGGATCTTGGTCTGTTTTTGTTCTAGAAATTTTTAGGCTTGATGGGATTACCCATTGGTGGAATCTAGGTATTCGGAAGATAAAAACAGAGTAAAAATCTATTGAGCCCTCTGTAAGCAATAATCTCACTTAAAGAAGAATAATAGCCAATAGGAGAATCTCAGCAATTGAAGTATTCGAATGAGTCTCTGTTCCCCAATTGATACCCTCTGCATAATATTTATAGATAATTGAAATAACTAATTGCCTAAACTAGTTGACCCTTTAGCTAACGGAACAAGGAAATAGGATAAGAGAATTATCTAAGAATAAGATTCTCAGTTAGCCAATAAACATATCTGACTCCTACATCCTAGGACAATTGTAACATACGTAAAACAATTAAAACTAATTTAAAACTAATCTGCTAATTCAGTCTTGCTTAGCACGTGGCTTTCTCCTGGAATATGTAATCAGGGGCTTATCACGTCTTTCCCCTTCGAAAGTCACCTTGTCCTCAAGGTGGAAATTTGGAAATTGAGCAACAAGGAGGTCATAGTCTTCCCAAGTCGCATCTTCAAGTTGACGACTTCTCCAAGCCACCAATAACTCCAAATTCTGTGTTGAAGCCCAACGATAATCAAGCACACGTTCTGGTTGTAATTGTAGTTCCCAATTAGCGAAAATTGGGAGTGGAGCTGGTGATGATGGTGGTAACACCCCATGAGCAGGGCGAAGCAATGACACATGAAAAATTGGATGAATCCACGAATTTGGTGGAAGTTCCAGCTCATAAGCTACTGAACCTAGTTTACGCAGAACCTTGTAGGGCCCAAAAAACCTAGGGGATAGTTTCTCATAGCGCTGCTTGGATAAAGTTTTTTGTCTAAATGGCTGAATGCGTAACAAGACATAATCTCCCACCTCAAAAGAAAATTCCCGTCGCTTCTTATCTTGTTGATATTTCATACGTGCTTGAGCCTTAGCAAGATTATCTTTTAGCAGTTTCAGCATTGCGTCTCTCATCAATAACTGGTCGTCTAATTCTGCATTAGCAGTCTCACCCTTCATAAATGGATGTAGAGGTGGGGGGTCCCTTCCGTAAACCACCTTGAAAGGTGTGGTGGCCGTGGAAACGTGAAAACCAGTGTTGTATGAGTATTCAGCCCAGCATAAGTAGGATCCCCATTTCTTGGGTTGTTCATGAGCAAAACAACGTAAATAGGCCTCTAAGCATCGATTGACAACTTCTGTTTGGCCATCAGTTTGAGGGTGGTAGGAAGTACTCATCTGCAAACGAGTTTGACTGAGACAGAACAACTCTTGCCAAAAAGAGCTTAGGAAAATTGAATCTCGGTCAGAAACTATCGAACGAGACATGCCATGGAGACGAACCACTTCCTTGCGGAAGATTCTAGCCACTGTTTTAGCTGTATACGGATGAGAAAGCGGTAAAAAATTGCTGTATTTACTCGAGCGATCAACTACTACAAATATAGTGTCAACATCGTGAGATTTAGGTAGCCCGATTACAAAATCAATGGAGATATCTTCCCAAATTTTCTCTGGAATGGGTAGGGGCTGTAGAAGACCAGCAGGTGCAAGAGTTTCATATTTGTTGCGCTGACAAGTTAAGCATTGTTGAACGTGAAACTTGACATCCTTCTTCATGTGAGGCCAATAAAACTGATCAGAAAGCCTCTTTAAAGTCTTCAAATAACCTCCATGTCCACCGATGGGGGTTTCGTGTGCTTCAGCCAAAAGAGTTGCACGTAAGTTGGAGTTAGAAGGGATTACTAACTTGCCTTTGTAAAAGAGCTTATTGGCTGACGACTGAAAATTGGAATGTGAGGATGAATCCTTTTGTAGGTTAGCAATGAGATTCTTGGTGTGATTATCCTGGAGATATGCTTCCTGCAAATCAGAATAATCTAGAGGTACAGGCATGATTAGATTAAAGAAATCAACTTTCTATGGTCTTGGGGAGAGTGCATCAGCTGCTGCATTATCCTTCCCTGCTTTGTATAATATAGTGAAATCAAAGGGTAGCAACTTCAAAATTAGACGCTGCTGAGAATTTGTAGAAATCTGCTGCTCCAGCAAGTGTTTAAGACTACTGTGATTAGTCTTGACATAAAAATGGCGACTAATTAAGTAATGTTTTCACTTTTGAACAGCAAGCACAAGAGCCAATAATTCACGATCATAAGCTGACTTGTAACGATTAGAGTAAGTGAGTCCCTTACTGAAATACGCTATAGGGTGCTCTTGTTGTATGAGAACAGCTCCAATCCCTTCCATAGAAGCATCACATTCAATAGTAAAAGACTGGTGAAAATCTGGTAGCTTCAAGACTGGCACTGTTGTCAATGCATCCTTGAGCTTCTGAAATGCAATTTCAGCCCGTTCATTCCAGCAAAATGCATCCTTCTTGGTAAGAACAGTAAGTGACTTTGCAATGACTCCGTAATTCTGCACAAACTGTCTATAATAACCTGTGAGTCCAAGAAAACCACGAAGCTCTTTGATATTAGTTGGGGAGGGCCACTGCTGTACGATCTCAATTTTCTCCGGGTCAACGCCAACACCTACTTGTGAGATAATGTGTCCTAAAAAATTTACTTCTTGTTGGGCAAAAGTGCACTTCTTAGCATGAGCATAAAATGCATGTGAGTGTAATAATTTAAAGACCACTTCCAAATGGAACTTATGAAGATGAAGAGAGGGGCTGTAAATTAAAATATCATTCAAAAACACCAAGACAAAGCGCCTCAAATGGGGACGGAAGAGATCATTCATTACCGCTTGGAACGTGGAAGGAGCATTTGTGAGGCGAAATGGCATTACAGTAAATTCATAATGGCCTGAGTGTGTTTGGAATGTCGTTTTATGAATATCTTCAGGTTGAACTCGAATTTGATGATAACTCGAGCGAAGATCAATCTTTGAGAAGTAGGCAGCACCGTGGAGTTCATCAAGCAATTCATCCACATTATGTATAGGATACTTATCGGAAATAGTGATGTGATTGAGTTCTCGATAGTCAATACACATCCTCCACGAACCATCCTTTTTCTTGACTAGCAGCACAGGACTCGCGAACAGACTAGAGCTAGGTCGGATGGATCCTCTAGATAATAAGTCAGCAATTTGCCTCTCAATTTCATCCTTCTGAGAGTAAGGATATATATATGGCCGTATGTTTGGAGGTTGAGCATTAGGATGAAGATTGATGGCATGAGTATGACTATGGAGAGGTGGCAGAGAGGTAGGTTCAGCAAATACATCTGAGAATTTTTGTAGTAGACCATCAATATCAGTGAATTCCTGGCTCAATCTCTTCGAAGACTCAGTATGCTTGGTCATTACTCTAAGTTCTATATTAGAAGGTGAACCCCGAGGTACCCCCTGCAATTTGTATCTTCGGCCATCAACCAAAAAAATCATGAACATTAGCTGCCAATTTGCTTGCACGGTGTTTAAAGAAGCCAGCCATTCAATTCCTAAAACCATGTCAACACCGGCAAGAATGAATGGAATGAAATCGCCCACAATCTTCAAGTCTTGAACCTGAATTTGAAGCCGCCTACACACTTTATTGCAGCGAATCAAGGACCCATCTCGGATCTGGACCCTGAACGAAGCAAAAGATTGAGTGGGTAACTCCAATTCTGAAACAAGTGTTTACGCCACGAAATTGTGGGTAAAACCACTATCTACAAGAATAATTACATTCCTCTGATTCAGCATCCCTTGTAGCTTCATAGTTGAGCCCGAGTTACTGCCCAAGATAGCGTGGAAGGAGATTTCGGCCTGCATCTCTGAATATTCTTCACTCAGATTGGAAATTAGCTACTGGTTCTCCTTCTTCAGTGATTTCCATAATTTTTAAAGTACCTGCCTTGCAACGGTGACCCGGCTGGAATTTCTCATTGCATTGAAAACAAAGTCCCTTATCTCGCCGTTTCTGTTTCTCAACATCCCATGAGCTTGCAGTCAGATTTGGCGCTGAAGAAGACACGTTAGAGATCGTGTTCGTTGCTGGCTGAGTTTTTGCTCCAGAAAAACATGAATCATGTGTGACCCAGGTGGTATTAGTGCCGGGTCGGGTCAGGTTGAGTGACCCACTCGGTTTAAGACCACTTCCGATCTGAATTTTGGCTTCATATTCGATCGCCAAACTCATCGCCTTGTAAATCGTTCATGGCTTCTGGATGTGCACGTCTGCCTTGGGTTCCTCCTTCAAGCCGTTGAGGAAAACACCTAAGAGACAATGCTCTGGCCAATTCTTCACTCGTGCAGATCGCTTAGCAAATTCCTGACGATACTCTTGCACCGTTCCCGTCTGTTTAATGCCACAAAGATACTTGTCCGGATTCTGAAACTCTGCTGGACCATAATGTTCTTGGAGCACCTTCGTGAGTTCCTCCCAGTATAGCAAGGTCCGTTTGGTGTTAATCTATTCAAAGAGGTCAAGAGCGTCACCTTCAAGGTACATGGCGGCGATGTCCACCTTTATCTCATTATGGGTGTGATAATACCGAAAATATTTTTCGGCCTTTAGAATCCATCCTCTTGGATAAGAGCATTATCTGAGAATAAGATTCTCAGTTAGCCAATAAACATATCTAACTCCTACATCCTAGGATAATTAGAACAGACGTAAAACAATTAAAACTAATTAAGACTAATATGCTAATTCAGTCTTGCTTAGCACGTGGCTTTCTCCTGGAATAAGTAATCAGGGGCTTATCACGTTATTCGTATAAGATATTACACGTCATATTTCTTCGATACCGACGGCTGATCTTTAACTAGTCGTGATAAAGTTACATTGATAAAAAAAAAGGTAAGCAGCAATCTATTTCAAGACAACAAAAACAAATCAAACATAAAAAAGATAGTCTAGTCCAAATTACCAATTACTGTTGGTTAAGGATCATAATGTGCCCTATTGAGTTCATGTTTGAGCTTGAAGTCTGATCTAGTTTTAAGAAAGTAGACTCAAATGGAAGTCTAATCAAGTTCTAGGCTAATTTGAATTCAATCATACTTTAGGTCAATTTGGAACTTCGAGTCCGTCAGATTAGAAAAAATAACAATTTGAATCGAATAAAGTTCAAGTTTAGGTCAAGTATTGTATGTTCGAAGTTCCACCTAAACTCAAAAGTTTTTTTATTAAATATTGTTTTAACTCAAAAGTTTTAACTTAAATCTGAATAAATTGAATTCAAACTGCAGATTTTGAACTACTAAAAATATTGTTGTCAAGCCCACTACTGATAAATGAATTAGAAGCCCATTTTGAGAAGTCCATTCATTGTTTCACATAAAATGAAGTTGAACAAGCCAAATAATTTTTATTAAAAAATCTTATTATAGAAATGAAAAATTAATTATTAATATTTGGTCTTCACTCTAGAATGTTGCCTAATATAATTTATAATCAACTTTACAAGTCCAAAAAAATTTAATAATAAGAGAAAAAAATTTGCGATCGATCATAAGATGATATCTAATAGTTTAATTAATATACGAAAAATTTATAAATATAATGTATTTGAAAGAAAACATTAAAATCAAATTATATGCTTCTCAACTCTTATTCTAAATAAAATTTGAAAGATATATTTAAAATGGTCGTAAAGAATAAACACTTACGCAGTATTATAACTTTGTTATTAAATGTAGTTTTTTTAATAAATTTGTTTTTCCAATTATTCAAATAAGAAATTACTTATTATTAATAATTATCCTATTTCTCTATTATAGAATTTCACAAAGAATAATAGTTGCAAGATACCTCTTCTCTACCGAGTTTTTATTTATGAGTTGATGTGATTTATGTAAAGTTGTGGCAGTGACTAATTCCTTTTATGTATTCTTATTTGGTCACGTCATTTGTCTCCTACTTGGCAGTTTGTCTCTTTCAACCCCATCCTTTTGCCCTCTTCTTCTTCTTTTAGTATTCTCCTTTTCTTCCTACCCAAACTTGTCCTCTTCCTGTACTTAGGTTGTCTCTACCTTCACCACCTTCTTGCTACTCCTTATCGCCATTCCTTTACCTATAACTCCTTCTCCACCATCTTATATTCTTCTTCCTCCAGTCTTGCTTCCTCTTATAAAGGTATTGAAGTTTCTTATTATTCATTGACTGTGAGTGCTATGATTTATACAGAGAACTATCGAAAGGACAGGGAGAAAGTTACAACAAATAGAGAAAGAATAGGAAATGGTTACAATCAGTAAGATCTGATCTGGAATTTGTGATAAGACTTGATCTAGAGTTTGTTAGTCCTTAGACTTATCCTTTACATGCCCTCGCAAGATGGAGGATCCATCGGAGAATCCAATCTTGGAACAAAAAGAGAGAAACTGACTACGCCTAAGAGGTTTAGTAAGCATATTAGCTAATTGATCCTTTGAGCTAATATGTAGCACACGTAAAGAACCATCAGAGACATGTTCACAAACAAAATGATAATCAAGAGCCAAATGCTTCATACAGGAATGGTAAACTGGATTGGCACAAAAATATATAGCACCTATATTGTCACAAAATAAGCTTGGTGGTTGCTGGATATGAACACCCAATTCACAAAGCAAATTTTGAACCCATAAAATCTCTGTTGCCGCATTTGCTAAGGCTTTATATTCAGCGTCAGTAGATGATCGAGAAATAGATTTTTTACGAGCGGATCGCCAAGAAATGGTATTAGAACCAAGAAATAAAGATATGTTGTAGTAGAACGTCCAGTATCCTTAACACCACCCTAATCAGAATCAGAAAAAGCAACAAGTCATAGGAGAACCACGGTTGAGGAACAACCTATGATGAATTGTACCTTTTAAATATCTAAGAATTCTTTTCAGAGCTTGCAAATGCAATTGTGTAGGAGCATGCATGAACTGAGAGAGCTTGTTTACTACAAAACACACATCTGGACGAGTGATGGTTAGATATTGGAGAGAGCCAACTAAGCTACGATAAGATTTAGCATCAATTTGCAGTGAGCCATCAACAAGAGAGTAAGACTCAGATGAACTCATTGGTGTGGCAACCTCTTTCACTCCATCCATGTTAAAACGGACAAGTAAATCAGAAATATGCCAATGTTAAGAAAGAAAGATACCTATTAGGGTGGAAATTACCTCGATACCTAGAAAATGATGCAAAGGGCCCAAATCTTTGATTGAAAATCTGGTGGCCAGTTTCTGAACAAAGAAATTCAAGAACTTGGAATTGTTACCCGTGAGTACAATGTCATCTACATAAACTAAAAAATAAGCCATGATGCCATTGTGATTATAAACAAATAAAGAGGCATCTGCAAGTGGTTTGCGAAAACCAGCAGCAAGTAAAAAATTTTGTAACTCAGTATACCAAGCCTGAGGAGCTTGCTTGAAGCCATATAGTGCCTTTTTGAGTTTGTAGATATGATGAGGATATTGTGAATGAATATAACCCGGAGGTTGCTCCATGTAGACATCTTCAGTCAACGTTCCATGAAGAAATGCATTATTAACGTTCAATTGGCATAATGGCTAATTTTAGGATAAGGCAAGATAGAAGACAACTCTGATTGTCACCGGCTTGGTAACAGGACTAAATGTTTCAAAATAATCATGCCCTAGTTCCTGTAAAAATCCTTTTGCCACAAGACGAGCTTTATATTTATCAATGGAAGCATCTGTGTTTCGTTTAATACGAAAGACCCACTTGCAACTTATGGGAACATGATTGGATTTTGGAACCAGCTCCCAAGCACCATTATGTAAAAGTGCATTAAACTCAGCATCCATAACTTGGCGCCATAAGGGATCTTTGATAGCTTGGGTGACGGTGGATGGTTCAAGTGTAGTAGGGAGTGGGAGCTTGGTGGTAAGGTTAACAAATTTTTCACCGTAGTATTTTGGATTGTTTCTTAACCTGAGCTGGGCGAGTTAGAGGGAGAGGAGAAATTTGTTGGCATAATGGAGTTGGAATAGGTCATGGAGGGGAAACAAGGGAAGTGGATTCCACAGTGGGAGAGGACAATAGACTTGAGTTGGTGGTGTCCAGAGAGGAGGGAGTGGATAGAGGTAATATAGTAGGAGGCGTTATCATGGTGGCCAGATAATGATTTGGTTGCTCATCTACTTTTTTAGAACCTGCAAGGCAAGCATCTCAAACTAGGATAAAGAACTTATGAGATTTATTGTGAACTTGATTAGGGAAAACATCCTTAATAAATTTTATATGGTGAGATAGATACAGACAATTAGTTGTGGGATCAAGACACTTGTATGCAGATAGAGTGGTAGAGTAACCAAGAAAGAGGCAAGGGATAGACCATGGGTGGAGTTTAGATGAGGAATATGGCCTAAGCCAAGGATAACAGAGACACCCAAAGGTCTTGAGGTGCGTATAAGTTGGAGACCTATTGAAGAGCATTTTGAAATGTAAGATAGGTGTGGGTAGATGATTTATTAAATAAACAGCAGTTTGGAATGCATAGGGCCAATAATGTAATGGCAGAGATGCAAAATGAAGTAAGGAAAGACCCATTTCCATAATATGTCTGTGACGTCATTCAGCAGTACCATTATACTTAGTTGTATGTGGAGGAGTAGTAAAATGAGAAATACCATACAAATTAAGGAGTGAAATGAGTTTTTGATACTCCCCTCCATTATCAGAAAAAATAGAAACAATATTTGTCTAAAATAATTCTTAACCAGTCGCTTAAACTGAGGAAAGATAGTATAAGTATCAGATTTCTTTTTCATAGGATATAACCAGATATATTTAGTAAAATGATCAACAAAAATTATATAGTATGCATAACCATCAATGGATTTGGTAGTTGGTCCCCAAATATCGGTATAAAGAAGTTCTAAAGGTTTAGAACTAGTAAGAAAATTATCAGAAAAAGGTAATTTTTGGCCCTTATTGATAGAATAAGAGACGCAATGAAAATTAGACATTGACAAAGAATTGGAAACTAAACCAACATTCTTAAGAACAACACTAAGAATTTTATCTGAGGGATGACCAAGTTTGTGATGCTAATCAGACAATGAAACTTTGGTAGTGACATTTAGTTGAGGGCAATACGACAAAGTTGCATAATAAACATCATCAATGTTCTCCCCCTGCATTAGAGATGCCCCCATGTGAAGATCCTTTATAAGAAAATGAGTTGAGAAAAATTCCACAAAAACATGGTTAGAATTGCATAACTTTTCTACGGAAATTAAGTTTTTACATAGATGTGGAACACATAAAACATTAGAAAGAGAAAGTGTGTTGGGGTGTGTGAATTGTAGTGTAGCCAGTATGTGAAATAGGAAGACTTTTACCATCACCTAAAAAAAT
>JAOQMM010000171.1:5336198-5349330 GCA_027563515.1 Erythroxylum platyclados | reverse complement strand
CACTAATGACTCATCAAACACATGTCATCATCTCATTGGTCATCTCTAATGACTCATCAATCCACTAATATCATGTAGAAAGACCAAATTGCCCTTAAGTAGTACAAAAAGACTAAATTGTCCTTTAATGCATTTAATTGATCAACTAACCGAATTAAATCCCGAAAACATTCCACAACCGTCTTATTTTCAAATTGACCATGAAATACTCGAACTAGGGTCAATTCTTATTGATTGGATGCTTTTAAAAATTTTGAATGGGTCTAAAATCATTAATACCTATTATTTTCGAAAAGGGGCATTTTAGTCTAATAATTTCGGATTACTTGAATTCTATTCAAACAACCTCCGTTTTGACCCATTTAAGTTCCTATGGACTCCAATCCTAATTCTAGAGCTTTTTGTCTTATTTTGAAATTATTCGGTAACTTTTCGATTGCCCAGAAGAATTTTCGGATTGGATCTGAAAATCACTAAATGTCACCAAAATCATCCATATTTCATTCAAAAGTATCATCTAAATCTCCAAAGCATATTTTGGGGCTTTTAAAACTCGTTCATACTCATTCCGTAGCTTTTCAGAGTTTTCAAAAATTTTCCGAGAAATTTTTGGTCGAGTCTAAAATCATCTCTAGTCTATCCGTGATCTCTATTATAACCTCAATAATACATTTAAACGCTTATATTACTCTAGTACATCATAAATAGAGCATACTCTATAACATATATGTGCAACACAATACACAGTGCAATAATCGAACTAAGATATTACACAAATTGCAAAGACTATCCTAGAAATATTATAAGTAGTCTAATGAACTCAATTTACTTTTATATTTAAAGGAGTTAGAAGATGTTCATAGGGATTTGCTAAAAATTTCAAAAGAAAAGTGGTCAAGAGCATATTTCAACATATTATTAAAGTATGAAATTGTGGATAATAATCTTTGTGAGGTGTTTAATGAAAGTATTATTGAAGTTCAGACAAAGAAATTTATCATAATGTTTGAGGAAATTATAGTGCTTTTGATGAAGAGATTGGCTAAGAGTAGAAATATGTCAATCAAATGGATAGATGAGATTAGTCCAAGAACAAAAAATAAATTGAGAATTAACAAGAAGTTAAATATTGATTGTGAATTTGAGAGTAATGGTACTGGTGGGTTTTAAGTAATGCAAAAGAGAGTTAAGCATATTGTGAATTTAATATATAGGACATGTCGTTGTAGAAGTTGATATGTTTCAAGAATTCCATGTTCACATGGTATTGCTGCCATCAAGTACAATGATGAACTGCCTGAAAAATATGCATCACATTGGTTTTTAGAGGATAAGTATTTACAAGCTTATTAATATATGATGAAGCCAATTCAAAGAGAGAAATTTTGGCCTAAAACTGAACATGAGCCGCCATTAGTACCTCCATTTCGAAAAAAGTGACAGGTAGGGCAAAAAAGAAAGAAAGGAGATTTGGGAGAATTGTACTACAAGTAATAAGTTGTCAAGGAAAAGGATGAAAATGATTTGTCAAACATGCCTCTAACAAGGATATAACAAAAAAGAAAAAACATGCCCAATGAAAGGTGTATCGCAACAAGCTTCAGCTGAAGCCCCAGTCAGTTTGACTGTAAGTTTACGCAATAATTTCAACATTATTTGTTTATATATTAATTGTATATCTTAATAATTTTATTTATTTTATATATGTGGACTACATGTTATGTCAAAGTAAATTTTACTATTTTTTTTCATTAAGTCAACCACCAATCTTAAAATCAAATAAAGGAAAGAGATAGTCCATAAATATGGGATATTATAAGGTGACGCTCTTGAACCACTAGTGACTAGACGAGTCATAACTCGTGAAGGGGTTACAAGTATAAAATTCAGGTTTAGAATTAATTTAATAATTAGGACAATTTTTTAATTATTTATTACTATTGGTATTAGGAAACAACAAATGCAAGAATGAGGTGGACAAGATCAAAAACATCATACTAATATAACATGTCCTAACATTGACTTTTGAATCATTTGGGACAATGTCAACAATAGCTATTATAAATATTACAACATTTAGGATAATGTCCATAACATTAACTTTAGTTATTTTTGGTTGGTTTATTTTATTGATCGAAGAATATGATGTTTTTGTAATAGGTTTTAGCTAGTAGCTACAACCTTTATGATTGTTAAATAGAAGTTATTGCATATATGCTTAATCTTTGTTATACAGCTACAGACAAATCTTTTGACCCTCTTAGAAGCTAATTCTTTTGCCATTTACTTGTTTGAAATCTTACAATGTTGAGGTGTTGTAAAAGTTTCAGTCTTTGAATAAATATATGGATATTCACTTACTTTGATGGTGAGTGGCGTGGTTTTAGAACATATGCCTCATGTAAAACGTTTGGAAATGGCTTTCCCCTAAGGCAAGCAAGGTTTTGTCACAATCCAACATGATTTGAAATTTAAGATGTTTAATATTTCAGTCTTTCAGTAAATTAATGCTCAAGTTTAAAACTAAAATTAGTAAGAAATTTCTAACTCGTATAAAATCATAAACAAGTTATCTTTAATTTCATAATTAACAACATTAACAATCAGTGAAATATAAACCAATCTTTCTACTTTTACATCCACTAACAATTTTTAATGAGAAGCACAAACAATATAATACTTATAATTTCTATTTTTAACTTCAACATTTCTTTATGTTCTTTTAGCTTGTTTATCTTCTTCAGCAGATCAGGAATGATTCTCAAAGCTCTTTCACACATTAGGGGATCAATCCATTTAAAAAATCTACAACCTCAATGTTGAAATTAAACATATAATGGAAAAAGTTAACAAGATTATCATGATTAAAAGAAGGTCATATGGCTGGATGGCAAGAATTCAGTAGTGCATATACATGTAACTCCCTAGCATATAAATTATACAAGAATGTATAAGAACATTGAAACCATTTATTGTGAGGCTAACAACACAAATATGTCATAAACTATGCTAGAATACAAAAGTCAACAACTTATTGTAGGAGATATCCAGAACTTCACAAGTGTAGTCCAAAACACGACACTTGAAATAACTAGGTGATCAATTCTAGGCGCACTATTATATGAGTTCTTCGTTGACTTGACAAACCTAGAGAGAGGAAGGTCCCATTATACATGATTTGCGATAATATCTTGTTATCCTCGGTAGGCAACTACTATAAAACCAAAAAAAAATTATAATCAAGAATGAATCCAATACCTAGTGAATGAAACCCATAGTCGAAGGAAGGGTGTTTTTAGATGAAAATGGATTTTTGTTTGAAAGGTGAAAATTAGAGTTCTGTAGGTTATTTGGAATAAAATGAATGGATTATGAGTCATGAATTATGGATTAGGGGCCATGGGTTATAGGTTATGAGTCAGTCTATGTGTCTATAAATTTTTGATGTGAATGTCTAAAAATTAAGTAAAAAGTAGTTCTGTTCGTCACATCAATTAATAATATTTAAAATAAATTATACGTTTTAAAATAAAAATTTTAAAAGGTTTAACATAAAATAAAAAAATTAAAAATCACTGATGAATATGTTATTCATAAAAATTAAAAAATGTTTAAATTCCATTCCATTTTTATTATTTCTTATTTTATTCATTCTCAATAAGGAAAACAAATATGCATTCTCATTTCTATCTTACCATTGCTACTTGCTAAATAATTACTTAATATATAAAGGAGGCACCTCCCCAAATGAGGTACGTTTTTGTTCAAACTTTACACTTTGACTCTCAGATATGCGCCAAACTTTGGCACCGAAGTTATGCGTCAAGAAAGTCAAGGAGTAGACTTAATTAGGGGAGCAATAGCATTAAGTTGGCACCACCTGTCAGAAGCTGAAACAAAAGGACGCGTTGCCAAGCTTCCAAGTAGAACTACGGCACCACCTGTCAGAAGCTGAAACAAAAGGACGCGTTGTCATTCTAGTTTTCAACGATGCCGATAAACGAGGAGATAATGGCCACAAAAATGGCTCCAGGTGAAGGTCATGTTGTAAGTCGGCAACCTGCGACAAAAACATTTGCGTAGCTGTAAGAGCAAATTCGAATTTTGACAGAGGTCATAGAAGAAATTTGCGCAGTTGTTAATACCTAGGGTTTAGTTTTTATCTTATTTGGTTTTTTTGTATCATCTGTGATTGTTTCTGTTAGAATAAGAGGATCCAACGATAATGAATGTAATGAAAAATTAAGTCTCGACTCTGAAAGGTTTTGTATGTGATAAATATGAGTGCAATGATTTGTTTGTCTTCATCTGCATCATTAATACTAAGTTAATCCGATTCATGCTCACCAATCTAGTCTGATAATCTCTTAATCTACTTTGTCCAACCTGTTCCTAGGTCAAATGATGGTTTTTTTACTCGTAGGGAGAAACTATTTACAAGATGGTTAATTAAGTTGATTAGTGTGACTTTGCACCAGTGCTAACACCTAGAAAGAATGAAGAAGAACAAGGTGGGGGTTTGGACAACTAAAAGGTAATTTCCTCCTTCAATTAAGATGGATAATTACAAGGATAAATTTACAATTACAGCTTTAATTTATTCTGGTAATTATCTATAACTGGAGATCTCTTTTCCGTAATTTGCTCATCTTGTCGATGACCCAAATGACGAAAAATGTACCAACACAAGTAGATTATATATATTTCTTTAAGCCGACATCAAACACTTTCAAGCACCGCAATCCATAGAAGCCCCCAAGTCACCTATCAGATTCACACTAGCAGAAGATATACCTTCAAACTGCGCCTAGATCTTGTACCTAATCCTCACCAACTTGAACTGAACAGCCAGCTCACCCAATATGTCAAGCCTTATTACAAACTGCATTGAAGTGTCAAAAGGAACAAACTAAAATGAACCCTCCAATTACAACCCTTCTCTTATCATAAAAGCTCTTACATAGTATTCATCTGCTCTAATATAAGATTAAAGAATCATCAAAATAATACAAATGTTTATGATTCGGTGGAATAACATTTACGCTTGCTTTTTAGTTGATTCTCTTTCTTTCTTCATCTGTTCGAAGAGGCTTCCATCATAAACAGCTCTAATTGTTTCCTTGTGCAGCAGACCATTCTTGTCTTTGCAAAGAACATAAAGGATCTTCCATTCTATATAGCTAGCAAACCTACAATATGCAGCACCCACATTTTCAGTTTTTCACTTATTCCCGTTATGAAACATACCCATTTTCTTATGCACAAAAGAAAATGCAAAGGAGAGAAACACAAAAAACTGACCATCCTGAATAGTTCTTTGGTTCTCTGTTAGCCTTGAGCATTGCCTTCAATTCGTCCGATGTTAAGGCATCAGGACGAGAATGTGCATGCTTTGCGAAAATTTCTTCAAACTTTGCAGGAACAAACCTGTAATTAAGGTGCAAAAGTCGCTCTATTATTTAGGCACCAAAAAAGAATTATAACATCAGAGACTTTGCAAATACTACTTTTGTTTTTATCATTTCTGGTGACTAATAGCCATACAATTAAGAACAGGAAATGACCCAATACTACAATCTTAAATTAAGTTTATTATATTTATGTAATAATTACAAAGAAGGGACAACAGTTTGCAAGATTAAATATTATATATAAGTACACAACAAGTTAATTATGTCATTGAATCCGTCATTCGTTGTCAGGAAATATTTATTCGCTAATTAAATAATATATCTTTAAGTCTTTATACCTTCCTTCTGTGTCATAAACACCAGAATCGCTGCCGTGTTTGGCTCTGTGGATATTCTTTATCTCGATAGGAAATAGCAGAGAAGGAAACTTTCCCTGCAGGACAAAGGAAATTGTTAAATGGAAATATGAAAAGGTGTAGACCTTAGACCAACTCATAAAGAATACGCAACACCACCTATGGAACTAACTTTTGTTGATTCAGGCTAAGTTTACACGTCTCCCATTAAAAGAATGATGTAGAAGTGACAAAAGCACGAAACCCCACAACTTGCTTGTAATGATAGGTGTACTGGAATTATAATGTACAGTTAAATCTGGTATTAGTCCACACATGTAACGATAACAAAGCTAAAAAATGCCCATTTTCACAAGCTTCGGATAGAGTTCAGCAGAAACGTAGAAATCGACTCTAGTGTCGTTTTCACTTTTCATTGCTACGCCAAAGCACATGGCAGGCGGTGATACCATACAATGATACGATTTGCATCCCACTCAACGGAACACCAAAATCGTTTCACTTTATTCTGTTATAGATAGTCATTTCATTCTGCGTTAAATGGAAAAAAGCGAGCACGTGCTTTCCAAACGATGAAAGTACAGTCAGATACCCACTTCCTCAGATAATTACTAATTCAATCGTAAATTAACTATATTAGTCTAATTAGTAGACGACGAAACCCTTAATTACTTCTTTCCTGTGACAATTTGAATTAAAACTTTTTGATACGCAACTCTGTTGCTTGAAAGTTTAACGTTTTTTTGGAAGTAAGTTAACTTTTTGATAAGAAAACAAATGATTGATCACAAAATGTTAAGATTGAAATTTCCAAAAACGGGGATAGAACAAGAAGGGGATAACTATGAAAGAAATTATGGACAGAAGACATACAGGGCGAGTCTTTTGGCTGAGGCCAATATTGATGATGATGGCAGCAGCGGTGGACAACAGTAGACCAGACCCAATAGCCCGAAAACCTGTTAAAATCCCAACAACGAACAGCCGCTTTATACAATATTCCCGAGAAACAATAGCAAAAAGCAGAACAGAGCGCAGAAACATAATTATGTGCATAAGCAGAGAAAAAGAAACCACCTCTGAAGGTCTCCCACGGGTAGACTATGCCATCTTGGTTCTTGTCAAAAAAGAAAACGTGCTTCTGCAAGACGCTGACATCGCTCGGCACAAATTTCCCTGCAACAGCATAGTTTCAAATAAACAGAAACTTTACGCTTACACGTCCCAAAAACGAGACGGTGAAGAGGAAAATCCACCAAGAACAGAAAGATGATGAATTGGGTTACCATTATTATTGGCGCCTGATAAAGAAGAACTGGAAGCCATGTCCAAACTTTGAAGGCGTATGACGTTAATCAGGGATTGTAGAGGAACAAAGCAAAAGGTTTGTTCTTTAGGTGGAGGGCTGGAAACTTGATGAAGAACCGAGTAGAAGATTGCTGAATATAAAGGAAATAAGAACGAAACTTATTCCTGGCTGCTTAAACCTTTTTGAAGTGCGAATATAACTTGATATACAACAGCTCAACAACATGTGGATATATATATTGTATACTATAAAAAGGTATATTGCATGTGTGATGTGACGCAAAAGAAATTCAATGCTTTGTCTGTGTTCATATATCTTTGAAACTTTGGTGCAGAGATGCTAATAATATGCTTTCGCTGTAACGGCAACATGAAACGAAGCAGTCTTTGTTCCGTTGTGCATATTATCTTTTAGTTGTTATTTATTTACAGCGTTCACACGGTTCGGCTTCGGCGGCTTGGTCGCACATGGAATCCGGGACTTTGTTATTCTAGCCTCGGGAGTAATTGCCATTGCTGACCTGATCGCACAAGGCATAATACTTTTTATTTATTTTACCGTATAAAAACAAAATTAAAGATCATAATTACGTTAGATAATTATTATAATTAACTTGAAGTTGATTCTAGACGACAAAAGTCAAGAAAACGCGCTGGCCACAGCCCCTAATAATTGTGAATTCCCAGCACATCATTTATAAAAATGCGGATGTACTGATAGAAAAAACAAATACATTCTTACCACTAAAATAATTAATAGTTCTAATATACAATCTAAACAATGACGATGTTTTAATTGGTAATTATCCCATAAAATCATTAATTAGTGTTGTTATGTGCTATTTTAAAATATAAATGGTTATATATTGATTATAATATTAGTAAAAATGAGAGTATTATTTTTTTAAAAATTGGCTTTAGAGTTGATTAAATTTTTAATCAAACCAATAATTAATGAAATAAAGTTACATGGTATCCCAATGAAATCACAAGAGAAACTTTTGTAATTCATTTATTCCTTTTGAATAATAAAAAATAGTTTACAAAATATGAATTATTTCGTATTCTTGCTAACAATGTTGGTTAAACAGAACAGTTTTATCAGGCATAAAACACACCATTAATTCATATGCAAAACTAGTGGCGTATCAAATTTGACAAAGAGACAGAAGTATACATATGTGTATAGAATAAAGACCTTAGCAAAAATTAATGTGCAAAAAGAAAGATCTTAGCCAGAATATGTCAATTTTGAACATGCCATCACAACCCACCAAAAGAACAACAACGTTTCTAGTTTCTTATCCTAAAAGAATGGACCAATTATTGAGTACAGATAAACATAAAATTTTAAACCTTGATCTCTCTTTTTTTAGCCTATAGCTACTCAAAATTTGATGTATTGTAATTTTTAATCTAATTTTTACTGTTAGAATTCCTAATATATTGTGCAAGTTAAAACAAACATTATCATTACAAATGCAATGATATTATCTCACCTTATTTAAGCTGACGACCTTATGTTTCTCAGTTGTGCTAACAACCATTCTATTGGCATATTGTTAAACATATTGTATACATTTTCAGGATGGTCAGGACTCAAGGTGAATATGGAGAAGAACAGTACATACATATCATCGGATGTTAGAAACTAATAAGAAATCCATTGTAATGTTGGCTTCACATTGCATTCCCCTCCATTCAAATATTTAGGAATTCCAATGACAACTTCCAAACCTAAGTTCTTTAATGTTGTTCCTCTAATTGAGAAGAATAAGAACAGGATCAATGCATCGCAAAATAGATTCTTATCTACTGCTACTAGATTGACACTTATTTCTTTAGTCTTAAACAATGTGTACATTCACTGGTTTGCACATGTTGTTTTGCCTAAGAAAGTTAACAAAGAAATTGGTAGAATTCTGAAAGCTTTTTTATGGTATGGGAAAGTAGATGATTGCAAGAAGGCTAAGGTTAAATGGAGTGATCTCATGATTCCAAAGAAGTAAGGAGGGTTAGGCATTATTTCTCTTTCACAGATGCAAAAGTTACTTTTAAGTAAGAGGATAAGGAGACTCTTTACTGATAAGACAACATTATGGGTCAAGTGGGTGAATGCATATCATCTTCAAGAGCAGAATTTTCGGCATGTTGGTAATTCATGTGAATTTTCTTGAATTTTCAACTACTTACTTAACTTGAGAGACTTGGTTTATCCTCACATTAAGCATTAGTTGGGGGACGGAACAAATATTTGGTTCTAATTTAATAACTGGACCATAAATAGCCCACTTATCTAAAGAGTAGACATAGATGATCAACTCAGAAATAGAATTGTCAGTACTGCAAGAGTCTCTACACTTATCCATAATAGAGTTTGGTTTGGTAGATTCAGAGGATTCTCCTTGCTTGCAGACTACTTACCACCTATTTTTGAAGCATATGGAGAAGATAGCTTCGTTTGGGTCCCTAACTCGAAAGGTACATTTACTAATAGCTCTTATCATAAGATAATTGTTACTACTGTTGCAGAAGTCCCTTGGTATGAAATATTATGGAAGCAATCTTTGAACCCAAAAGCTTCAATTTTTTCTTGGTTGGTTATCAAGAATAGGCTAAGAACTAAAGATAGATAGTTTGAGATTTATGATCTTATTTATGTTATGTGTAAACAAGCTGAAAAGAGTAGAAATCATTTATATTTATGCTATAGTTATACAAAAGCAATTTGGAGCAACATACTGCACCTACTACCAGTTCCTTGCTACACTTTTAAGTGGGGAGAAACTTTGAATATCATTGCCCCAAGCAAGGAAAGTCAAATGGGTTACTCATTAAGATAGCTTTTACTACCACTATCTACTCTATATGGAGGGAAAGAAATAGGAGATTGTACAAGGGCATTGAAACAGAAAAATATCAGATAACAAAGATGATTATTAATTGAGTCCGAACTGCCATAATTGCAAATTCCAAGCAAAATGGACTTTCTCGTAACATGAAGATTTCCTGGATGTTATAATTACTTGTACCTATTGCAAATTTTTCTTGTAATTTATTTTTGCTTACTTGTGGATAGATTAAACATATCATTGCAATGTGGTTTGTGTAGCTTATGCTATTATTAATACAATTTCTTTTAATTTTCAAATAAAAGTAAAAAAAACAATAAACTGTATTAAAATCAATTTATATTATTTCAAAAGTTGTCAAGTAATAGTTATATTTTGTATCAAATTTATATTAAATTTTGTGAATTGGATGGTGGATTATAATTATTATTAAAGAATGATATAATAAATTGTTACTAAAATTTTAAATGGGAAAATAATTAAAACTAAAATCAGTTGAAACTCCTTATGCGGAGGATAAATTGTCCCATTCACCATGTCAATGGTTCTCTTTAACGAGCTGCAAAATGTATGTCTATGCCAAATTGCCAATTAAGCAATGTCTATGCCAAATTGCCAAGTAAGCAACCTTTAAATCATCAATCATCTCATCAACGAAAAGAAGGAACACAGATTGCGGAGAAAGGTAAATGAAAAGTAACGTCGAAGCAAATTGGCATCTAAATATCAAAATATGTGCACGCAAACACCTTCCTTTTTCATTTTCTTTTCTTTTCCTTTGGGTATTCTTCCTTTCTGTTAATTAGTCAGCACCACACGCAATGCATTCCCGACGCCAAGGGATTGGAGTTTTCGGCTGCCTCATGCGTTCCCACTAATCATTATCCACAAATTTTGAATTATTTCAATTAAATAATGATAATGTAGAGATAAACAGAAATCAACGTGAACACCATGACTTTTGCACTCGAGGCCGTTTAGTAGTATTTTCACACCTTATAAGGGAATTCTGTTATGTTAACTTCAAGAACATAATAGTATCCATGTTGTTTTTGATAATTTATAAGAGGTTAATACAAACAATAAGTGTTTTGTTAAAATGTCCACGTTGCCTTTATTTATCATACCGACTCTTGAACGTGAACGGTTAGAAGTGGAGGCCACTCCCATGGATGTTTCCGACACATGTCGAACATGGAGACATACAACGTGGGTGGGATCTGTTGGAGTCAAGTCTACATGGGCCGACTAATGGGTAGTTTTGCTCTTTCTGGAAAACATTCCCGTGTTATGGGAAAACACGAAAGAAACACTTAGTTTTCAGAATGCCCCAACAGTTAACCCCTTGCTTAAATTTAATCGATTGCCTTCCAAGTTATCAATCGAAACCTGACTGGAAACTTCCAAATGTAAGCAAACTCTCTGGCGCCACATGATTAATTTAGTTATTTTACTAAAAGGAGGTTTGAAGAAAATCATCTTAAGAGGTGGAGTTGTCTTTCGTTAATAACTTCAAAATACGCAAGTGTCTACTTAAAAGAACAGTACTAGAAGGTAGATCCTAATCTTTTAACTTAAAAGCCATGGGTTATTGTTTTCCCAGTCCAGGATACAAAAAGTTGCACAACAACTTGATAACTTTTAGCCCAATAGGAGCAATTCCACGTTTTTATCAAAGGTGAGTTTCCCTGGAGGGATAGTAATGGGTCAGCCCATGAGCCGACTCTTGAACGCGAACGTTTAGAAGTGGAGGCCACTCCAATGGATGTTTCTGACACGTCAAACATGCAGACATACAAAGTGGGTGCACTACAACAGATGTCACAATTTGCGACGGCACCAAATTTGTCGCCTAAACCAACAATTTGCAACTAAAAACAACTTCGTCGGTGAAAGTAACTAATTCTACGACGTTTTACAAAATACGTCGGAAATGGGCAACATTTAACGACCATTTGATGAAAACGTCGTAGCATCAACTTTTAACGATGATTTGGACTTTTCATCGTCTAAACGTAGATCTTTGGCGAAAATTATGATGATGTCAGAAAATGTCATGCAAAGCAACCTGATTAGCGTCGATAAATGCCGATCATCGGGAAATGTTGCAACCATTAGCGACCAAAATGTAATTTGGTCGCCAATTGGGAGAACAATTAACGACGAAAATTAGACTTGGTCGGAGAGGGGCCTTATATTCGTATTATCTTACGATGTTAAGGCAAATAGTCATAGAATATAACCTATTTGCGACGATGTTTGGTATTTCGTCGCCAATTATTAACGACCATTTAAAGATTCGTTGCAAATTGTTAGACATTTTCGGACTATTTGTGTTTATCTTCGCTATACATTAGGAAATGGAGACGGTTATGATTTCGTCGCCAAAAAGTAAATAACAAGATATATTATGTTTGGAAGGTTGTTTGTAATGACAGTTTTTTAATCTATCGTAGTTAACATATTTTTTGTTGTTAAGTTGTTTTCAATGTTTAAAGCTAACTGTTGAAAAACACATGGTAGGTCATTGAAAATGTGAATATTAAATAAACTTTGCACTTTGTAATATCTGAAAGACTTTTTAAATTGAATGGGATAAAAATATCATAAATTTAAGTTAACAAGTACTATTAATCATTAATATTTAGTAACATTAAAATAATTATTTATAAAATTATGGGAATGGTATGAATATAATATATTGATATATGGTCTGTAGTACTAGTTTTTAATCAAAAGTTTAACAATTCTTACAGACATAGAATAACAACAATAGTACGCAGTCTTACCCCTAACTAGTACAAAGGTTTATTTAAAAATTCTTATAGAAAGAACAATATATAAAGTTAATCGATGATTGCCACTAATACCATCAATAAATGACAATGATATAATTATTTATTTGGATTCCATGTGACATAAGAGTCGGTGAAGGTAAATGAGCTCCCTATGTTTAGATTCCCAAGGAGGGTCCTTACACATTCGAAGGCACCAATTAAAATAGTGAAAGATCTTCCCTTAGGTTCTGGGTTGTTGACACCCTCTTCCAACAACTCCTTCGTTATAGCTAAACTTCTAGAGGGAATAGTGAATGACTCCACAGATTTAGTATGGAAGAGAGTGGTCATTACTTAGTTGGATATTGTGATTTCGACTATGCTGGTGATCTAGATAAACGTCGATCAACTACTGGCTATGTGTTTAC
>JAOQMM010000171.1:5323563-5336098 GCA_027563515.1 Erythroxylum platyclados | reverse complement strand
AGAACAACAAGAAAAGAGAAAGGAGGAGGAGAGCGATCGCCGCAAAAATCTTCGCCGGACTAAGAATTTATGGTAACCCATCTTTATGAACACTTTTGGATTTAAATCTATCTCCTTTATCTTACTTATGTCAAGAATTATGCTCTCCACTGCTTCAGCTTCCTAACAAACAATAGCCAAATATCTATATAAGTTAACATAACAATAAATTATGTATTTAAAATAAATCAAATAGTATAAGAGATTATTAATAATATAGAGTTATTTTAAATATATTTAGGATTTTACCTTATTCTCCGCAAATACTTCATAAACATCTTTAGGATCCCATAATCTGCTACATTGGTTCGAATACTTAGTTTCTTGACGAACGATTTCTTTTCCCATTTCTTGTAATAAATCATGCATTTCCAACGTGTTTTGATCCAAAGTAGTCAAAAGACACTTATCTAGGAGAACACCTATTATAATATCGATATTAAATCTACTGCTTCTATATATCTGACTCATGATGTCTGTGTGAACTCCTTTGAAAAAGCATGCAATATCAAGAAAGACATGTTTCTCCACCCTATTCAACCCATTGTAACTAATTTGTAGCACACGTTGAATACCCTTGTCTGGAAGCTCTAGCAATTGATTTATTGTATTTTTCCACTCCTTTTCCTTTTTCCCAACTAGAGAAGAGCCCAAAACCTTCAAAGCTAAAGGATTGCCTTGTGCATAGTTAATCATTGAATTTGACAAGGAAGCATAATTATCCCCCGGATATTTTTGCTTGAAGGCACTCTTTGTGAAAAGTTGAAGGGCTTCATCATCAGTTAGTAGTTCAACTTTATATATAAAATCAGCCCTTCCTTCAAATACTTGCTTATCTCTACTAGTGATGAGAATCATACTTTCCGAACCGAACCAACATGGATCTCCAATCAAAGTCTCTATTTGTAATGGGTCATCTACATCATCAAGAACAATTAACATCTTCTTGCGACCAAGTCTTGCTTTAGGAAATGGTCTAGGTCCAGCACTAAACATATATTTCATTGGATTTTCCTCACCCATTGCTTTTGAAACTAGTTCTTCTTGTAATTTCATCAAGCTACCTGCTTCTGCTTGTTGCCTCACGTTACGTACAAAGCAACAACCTTGGAATTGATTGGACATCATATTATATATGACTTCGGCTATAGTGGTCTTACCAATACCGCCCATCCCCCAAATTCCTAAAAGACGAACCTTCAATGGTGTAATAGTAAATACCTTCTTAATTTCCTCAATTCGCCGGCCAATTCCAACCAAATTATCAAAGCCATCCCATGTCATGGATTGGTTCAGTTTTTCCAAAATATTTTCAACTATTTTTTTGATAAGCATATGATCATTCCTGCCAATTATGAAACACAATATCAATGAATGAAAAGCAAATAACCCTTTACTTGCAATATTGACCATACAAACTAAAACATACCTGAAGTCCTTAGAATCAAATCCACGTAGATTGGCTGCTGTAGTCAACGCATCCCTCCAAACTCGGGTCTTGTGCGCGTTCTTGGGATTTTGCTCATGTTTTACAAAAGCTGCTGCAATATCATGGGACTGTTTCCTTAAATGGGATGGATTTACCTCGTAAAAGACAGGTATGACAATCTGTCTATTGGTTCGATGACACTCGATGATCTCTGCAAGTTCATCAAGACACCAACTGGAAGATGCGTAGTTTTTTGAGAAAACGAGGACAGCGACAGTGGAACCTTGGATTGCTTGGGGAAGTGACTGAGCAATTTCTTCTCCTCTTTCGAGTTCATCATCGTCAAAGAAGGTTTGGAGATCCTTTTGGCACAAAGCAGCATATAGATGGCTGATGAAATTGCGACGAGTATCTTCACCCCTGAAGTTCAAGAAGACGTCGTACTTACATGGTTGGGAGGTCAAAGAAGAAGCCATTATTGTTGAATCAAGAGGGTGGAAGCTATCTAATAATAGAAAATGGCCTTTCGAATGCTTATATGCATTATTGAAGATAATCGATTGACTTGAAGTAGTCTTAATAAAACATTTTTTTGTTGACTGTGAAGCTTCCGTGAGCTTTCTCTGAAAAGCAGAAGATTAAAGATTATTATATGTCGTTGTCTTTCGTAAGTGGATTCCTTCTCTACTTGCGTTCCCTCACAGTTCAGAGGGTGAGATGGCAAAGAAGGAGAAGAAGAAGCCATTATTGATGAAAGAGAGTGGACAGCAACCTAATAATAAAAAATGACTAGCAACAAAACAAACAAGAATCCGATGATTTGAAGTCTTGTGGTACTGACTTCTCTCTGAAAAGTTGACCCACTGAGTTCCTACTCCCACCTCAAACAACTCATTATTATTTATATATTTTAACCAGCGAGTTATCATCATGTTCATATTATTATCTGTATATTTTTAACTTTTTCTTTTAAAATATACAAGTTCAAAAGAGTTATTTAAATAAAACATTTGTTATAAATATTGTGTTTAGTAAATTAAATTTTAAAGGTCATATCCAATATTTATAAGTGATTTGAAATGAATAAGTTGAAACTATATTTATTTTTAAAGGAGGTGAAATAAAAAGATTATATTATAAATAAGAAATGCAACATTCATTTAATTAGCACAATTGCTTATTGAAAAAAGAATTTTTTGATGAATTTATATATTAAACTTAAAAAAATGATAAAATGAATAAGTTGAAACTAAATTCATTTTTAAAAGAAGTGAACAAAAAAGATTATATTATATATGGGACATATAACATTCATTTAAATAGCATAATTGCTTAATGAAAAATAAGTTTTTTTAATGAATTTATATATTAAGCTTACATAAAATAATAAAATGAATAATTTGAAACTAAATTCATTTTAAAGGAAGTGAACAGAAAAGATTATATTATATATAAGAGATGCAACATTCATTTAATTAGCACAATTGCTTAATAAAAAACAGAGTTTTTTAACAAATTTATATATTAAATATATATAAAATGATAAAATGAATAAATTGAAACTAAATTCATTTTAAAGAAAGTGAATAAAAAGGATTATATTATATATGAGAAATGAACATTCATTTAATAAGCACAATTGCTTAATGAAAAATAAGTTTTTTATAAAGAATTTATATATTAAACGTACATAAAATGATAAGACGAACAAATTGAAACTAAATTCATTTTTAAAGGAAGTGAATAAAAAATATTATATTGTATATGAAAAATAAAAAAGATTATATTATCAAAACAAAGAATATCATCGTGCTAATATTATCCAAATTTTTTTAATAATACAATTTACAAAAAGACAAATGAAATCTTCGACTAATGTTGGAGTCTTGGAGAGTGGACACTGAAACTAGAGATTAGAAAGTAGATATTGAAGTTGAAAATTTGCAAAACAAAAAAAAAAAGTACATAAATATATATTCAATTACAAAATAGTAATGCAATCATATGAAAAATAAGTAATTCCAGAACAAAAATTAAAGATAACAAATCTGTAGTACAGAAAAGGGGATAATTAATCATTACGATCGTCAATAGTTTGCATAACTTCATTTGCATGTATCAACATTATTATGTAAATAATATCTAGTACTGTAATAATTGCATTATATGAATATTAAGCACACGATAATAATTAATAAACAATTAAATATACCTTCATCATCAAATATATCGCTTAAATATTTTTAAGTTGAATGACTAGTCACCTCCGTATCAATACCAGTGGTTATATTAATATAAAAAATTTAAAACAATGTAATATAAGAAAATATCATTAAAATAGACAAAATTAATATATCATAAAGAGAAAAGTTTATCTTCAATATCTTCATCATCTAACCAACTTCGGGCATAATAAGGGCTTTTACAGTACCAAGGTGAAGTTGAACATGATGAGGACTAATAACCTGACCGTTAAAACTAAAAGCAGACTCTAAAGTAACAATAAATGATGAAACTGCTAACAGGTATTATGCAATTACTTGCATAATTGAAAAGTTATTTGTATGGTTCTTCCTCCACTGCAATACATTGAACTCCACATCTTAGTCTCACAATCTTCTATCAAATATTTGTTCAACTCCATCATATTGTAAGAAGCCCTAGCCCTTTTTTCTTTCATGAATTCTGTAAATGAGAGTATCAAACTGCTCTTAGCAGATGATGCCAAACTTGAACCTAAAGTTGGAGCTGAAAAGTTTGAACTATTTCGATCTTGAATTTTATCCAATCTGAGTAGATAATCATTAAATAAATCATACCATAATTGTTTAATGACATCAACATGCTCTTAAGCTCGATAACCATACAACATGTTATATATAAAATTAACCCCTCCATCTTTTATTTCTGGTCCAACATAGATATGACTGCCATAATACCTCCAACCATGTACTAGTAAGAATTAAGCTTTTCTATCACCTACTCTCCTATAACTTGGATTACCTTGTTAGAATCAAACATCCAATTAAATAAAGCTTTCTTGATCTCACACATATTGGGAAAGCAACTGTGCGATGTTGGATATTTTATCACCGAGAATAATTTAGTAGTATTATAAAATATTGCCAAATTGCACAATGTTTTTCAGCCAACTCTTATTTCTCTTTTGTAGGTCAGTAAGTATACTAAGTATCTCTTTGTCTCAGCCTAGTAAACACCTTAACATATAGAAATTCTGACTCTAACATCTTGAAGGTTACGTTTCATCTAGTAGGAAAATCAAATACCAACATCTTCTTCTTCCTCAAAATGCATAGTTGTCGTGCAGTATCTTTAAAAATGTTAACTCTTTTTGGTGTTGCACTCTAATATACTACAGTATTTCAAATCAAATCTACTACTTCCTTTATCATCTCCAACCCGTCCTTCACAATTAAATTCAAAATATGCCTAAAAAAATGCATATGGAACAACCTCCTAATCCGTAACTTATTCCTCGCCTTTTGAATCATCGCGTCATTCGTGCTAAAATTGTCAACTGTTATGGTAGATAATTTGGTGTTGATATTCCAATCGATTAAACACTCGATCAACATGGTTGCCAACATTTTACTTGTATATGGTACCGATTTATAAATAAATCTAATATTTACAAATATGAACAAATATTAATCATAACATAATAAAAAATGTAACAATATTAAAGAATATAATTTGTCTCAGTATTCTATTATGTAAAGACCAATCATTGTCAATATAATGTGACATCACTGTCATATAATAATTTTTATAGTTATTGGCGATCCACATATTTGTTTTGATGGTAACCCATCCTACAATACTCAACAATGTTTTTAAATTTTCTTTATTTTGATCCTTGAATATCTTTATAATATCTTTCTTTAAGTTATTCCGATTTGGGATCTTGAAATTCAATTGCAACGAGGTAAGAAACATCCTAAATTTTTTGCTATCAACTACAAAGAGTGGATGTTCATCATCATTGACTATAATAGTCATCAACAATCTTGATACGTTGTTGTTATAAGTTATAGCAGTCATTTCATTATTCCCTCTCATTAGGTCAGGGGTAAAAAATGTTTAACCTCTTGATACGATCTTCTTTCTATTCCACGAATTCAAATGTCTCTTTAAATGAGAGTTTCCATCTTATGAACTCCCATCTAACATATTGTGATAATATGTACATTCAGCCTTCCCTACTTCGTCCATTGATCTAGTCTAGTTGAAGTGAATTCAAACACCACTTTTCAATGGAGCTGGACTTCTATCTTCACTTCGTACTAGATTATAAGTATCAGCTTGTATACTCTCAGGTACTAGAATAAAAGTTTCTACTAAAGGAATATGCTCATCTATTTGAAACAATCAACATATACAACTATATAAGTTATTCATATACATTTACATGTATACATATAAATTCAAGTAATAGCATGATGATGATAGTATCCATATAAACTACATTAAGATGCTATTACTTGAAATTGTTTGCATTAATTAATGACTATCTAAAATTGACAAATCAAATCTAAGAACTTTTTTCCAATGGATGCTCAAATCTTGGCATCATCACCTTCACACTAATAATGTTTATATATAATTCTTGTTAGGTGTATGAGATTGTAGATATCTTTCTATATCACAGATCTGTAAACTTTATCTTTTGTTATATGTTTAAAAAAAGGGTTCTTTGCTTGCTAATAGTTAAATCAGTTGCAATTTATGATAGTTCTATCCAATTGTGCCAACCTTTTCAAACTAAGTTTGGTAATGGGAAAGGCCGATATGCATTCATTTTAACATCTAAAAAACTTAGTTCATTTCTAAATGAACCATCATCTTGATTACTAACCTAATTAACATCCAAAAAACTATGTAGAATAAAGGCACCAATTTGATTAGAAAAGATACCATAATGAACAAAAATCAGCAGCAAACTCAATCTTTATAGATTGCAAAATAACAAATGAAAGAAATATAATGCATTCATTTCCTTCCCAACAAAAGAATCAAAATGCATCTTTTGTATCAAATAAACAATGATACGAAGTGTAATAACTATCAAATAAAAACAAAACTAGAAAATAGAATCACAAATATACTTGAATTCCCAAAAAAACATAAAAGCCTTACCATTTATTGGGAAAAGGATGAAGCCACCAATCACGAAGAAGCAACTCAAGAATAGGTAAAGCTAGAGATTGTCAAGGAGACTCAATTGTCAAAAAGAGTCAACTAATTGTAGATGATGCAGTATAGTGGGAGGGATACTAAACATGTTGTAGTAGAAGGTCGAATGGAAGGAGTGGGACGAAGGACTATCAAACTAGGTAAGAGAGAGTGGGGCCTTGGGGTGGTTTTAACTTATAATAAAAATCATGTCGTTTTACTTAGGTATAAAATAAAAGCTCCAAGGATAAAATGACGTTTTATTCAGGTGTAACATAATGTCATTTTACTTAGGCATAAAATAAAATCCCCTAGAATAAAATGACGTTATTTCACATCATATATTAAAAAACCATAATTCCACTTTCTCAGCAAAAAATGACGTAATTTTACATTCGTTTTAACCAGTCAAGCCTCTGGCTGGGCTAAGACTCGAGTTATTAGGCCTAAACCGGGCTCGAGGCTCGACTTTTAAAAACAACTTGGGCTTGGCCCAAAGCTTGATATACTAAGGCCCGACCCATTTACTTGGGGTTAGGTCGAGCCCAGACCAATCTATCATCCCTAGGTCCCAATAATGCGATCTTGGCATGTAATTAGGTTACCACTATGAATCAAAAGGAAGCTTCCCACAAATTATTTTCTTCTCCTGCTCTTTTCTTTTGAAGACACGTTAGAATCGTTATCGATTTAGCCTATGAAATTGGCTTCTGTGAACTTAAATTAATATGTGCATTTTACATGTCAAATTAGACCTATAAGGAAAAGATAAGAAGGTTAAAATATGAAATAAATAATAATTGTTAGAATTGTAAAAGTTTTACAACTTTTTAATACATTATTTTATTTTTAAGTATAGTTATTATTTAATAATAAAATATAACTCATTCTATCACAACTTTCATACTAACTTAAATAATGCAACTTATATACTAATTTGATTATATGGCTGAAGTTGGTGAGAACTTTCTCAATACTTATATAGCCACAAATCCACATTTTATGTTATTTTATTAATAAATTTTAAGTCAAAACTATATTATTAGTATGAAAAAAGATTAAAAATATAAACATTAAAAACTTACCTCTTTAAAAGATCCAAAATTATTTCATTCATTTTAAAAGATAATTCAATATATGCTTTATTTTTTAAAATCTTTCCTTTAATATGAGACTAAAAAAATATTTACAAAAAAAGTAAAAGACATAAATTCCCTTATGATTTAGAAACTTTTAGAAAATTTTCATAATCTTTAAATTTTTTTAAAAAAATCTTTCTGATTTTTAATTTTTCAAAAAACCTCTTATGTTAGATTTTGATTAAAAAATAATAATGAAACATATACATTATAAATATCAAAGGTGGACTAATTAAATGTTACTAATATGATAACTCAACTTAACTCTTAAACTTGACTCAAACTAATTAAACTTGATTAAAATTAATAATTTAAATCATTATAATAAATTATAAGTTTAAGTCAGGTTTAAGAGTTTGGTTTGAGTTTAAAAACTGGGTTAAATCGTCATCTAAATAATATTTGATTGGTCAATGTATGATATTTATATCGTGTGTGTTTCATTGTTATTTTTTATTTGAAGTTTAAGAGAAGAGAATTTTCTAAAAATTTGAAAATGACAAAGAGTTTTTTATATAATTTTAAAGATTAAGGAAATTTTCTAAAGTTTCTTAAATCTTAAGAGAACATAATGTCTTTCATTGTAAAAAAAATCATCATTCTATCTTTTCATGTGTTATTTATTATTGGTTTCGAAATCACATATAAAAAGAAAGTAAATTATGTATGCTTTCTTTTTACTTTACTTGTAAACTAATGAATGAATGAACTATTTTAATGAATGATTAAGAAAAATTCATATATGATAATCAAAAAACAAATGTAATAATAATTAAAGAGGGTAAAGAGAGAAATAAAATTTATTTATAGTTGTGTGGTCTGACAACTCTTGAAGTACGTCTACTCCCCAAGCTCTATTGTGAATTCATTATCTTCTTCTTTCAATAGGTGAAGAGGAACCCTACATACAACATCTTCTTTGTTATGGATGAAAGGAAACCCTTATGATCATCTTGTTTTCAATTTTTTTAGAAAAAGCCCTTTTCTTATATTTCAGTTAAAAAATAATGACGAAATGCACGTGGAATGAATATCATATGTGGGCTAATTAAATGTTACTGATATGGTAACCCAACTTAACTCTTAAACTCAATTCAATCTAATTAAACTCGACTTAAATTAATTATTCTAAAAAAATTATAATAAATTATTAGTTTGAGTCTGTTAAATTAGTTCAGTTTAAGTTTAAGGGATATTTTGGATGGTTATATAAGTAGCATTTAATAATTCCATATGTGATGTTTATATTGTTTAGGTTTTATTTTTTAACCAAAGTTTAAGATAATGAGTTTTCCTAGAAAATTAAAAATTACAATGAGTTTTTAAAGAATTTTAAAGATTGAGGAATTTTTCTAAAGTTTCTTAAACTACAAAAGGGTTTCATGTCTTTTACCCTAAAAAAATTATCCTTCTGTCATTTCATATGTTATTTGTTAGTTCCTAAATGACACATAAGAAGAAAGTGAATTATGTGTGTTCACTTTTCATTTTATTTATAAACTAATAAATAAATTACCTATTTTAATGAGTGATTAAGGCAAATTCATATATGATAATCACAAAGCAGTAATAATAATAATAATTAAAGAGAGTATGGAAAGAAAAATAAATTTTATTTGTATTTGTTTAGTCAAACAACCCTTGACCTATGTCTACTCTCTAAGCTTTACTAAGAATTCACTATTTTTTCCCTTAATAATTAAAAAGTAACCCTTCATGTAATATTTTCTTTGTTATAGGTAAATAAAACCTTTATAATAATCTTGTTTTACTATAGGTGAAGAGTGACTCTTATAAATCTTGTTAAAGGTCAAAAGGAATCTTCAAAATATAATTTCTATATGATTTTTTTAATTGCAACAATTGCACAATTATACATCTCAAAACATCTCTCTCTCACTCATATCAATGAATGAAAGCACAATATATACTATGTCATGCACACATGCATTTTTTAGCCTCTCATGACTCTTACTAACTCTTTAGCATGCTCAAAATTCTTTTCACAACTCATATGTGGTATATTCATACACAAGACAACCTAAAATAGTCATTAGAAATAAAAATTAGTAATTATAGCAACTAGTAAAAATAGCATTAGTCAATCATTGTGGCATATTACTTGATTTATGGCCATAAGCTCAAGATACATATTTTTAAAAGATATTTATTAACCATGTTATCATATTAGTTGACTAGTCTAACCAAAACCCTAATATTGTAGCCTAATTCACCATATTATTTGACCAAAATTTTTTAAACAAAATTTCAAAACTTCTTAAGATCGTTCAAAGATAAAAAATACATTACTTTAACGAAAACTTGATCCAAAGCCATTTTAATCCTCAAAAGTGTTTTAACGTCATAAGAGGGGTTTTTTTTATAAATCCTTCCCAAATTTTCTTTTAACTATGATAAAGTACATGTAATATGCCCCAAGTATAAATGATAATGAAATCATTAAACCCCTTATTCATTAAAATTATCAAAATAAGGTCACAAGAAAGATTACAATAATTTGATTAAATTTTGATCTGCTTAATTCCTTTATGTATTTAATTCTTTAATTAAATTCCTTAAAAGCTCTCTTAAGCTTGCATATGTGCTCCACTTTGCTCATTTGATTGATCCTTTAATTGCTTAGTTGATTTGATTAGATCTTTTTTTTTTAACTTTACCTTTCTATTGAATTACATATTTTTTTATAATCAAAACTACATATTAGAACTTCACTTGGTCTAGCAATCTCTCCTTTCTTTTATGATGATAAAATATTTAGTGTTATTAGAGAAAATAATTGACATCAAGTAATTTCGTGGCATCTCATATAAGATGATATGAAAGTATATTAATTATGTAAGTGTGACCTATAAGAATTTGACATATATGCATTTCTAACTCTTTATAAATGATGTGGGTGATATAATACTCTCTTTTGGATATATGGAGAATTAGAAGCTCTTTTAGTGTAATAGTGAGGCCTAAAAAACAATTTAGCATATGACATGCTCTTTTTACAAAAATATAACTTATAGGATTTTGCAAATGTAATGTTTCTTTGCTCATAAGGATTATGATGATAATGAGCTTATTTTATACCATTTTGATGATAAAGAGGAATATATAAATGAGTAGAATATTGCACGCCCTTTTGGTATTACCTTGTATTATCTTGTGAACTGTGCCTTCTAGGTTTGGAATATGAACCATATATAATCGCATAAAATTTCTTTTTATCTTAAAACCTAGAAGATGAAGCATGAGAACTGAATTTTTGATGTCTAAAATTGAACTCCATATGCTCACGTAATAAATTAGATAATGGCTATTCATAAATATGATTTTTATTCATAAAAATTTTCTTGGCATTGAGTGATACACTTTTATAAGTGTACTCAATCCTATGCCTATCACTCAACCTCTTTCGAGATTTAAGAATGTTTAATTTTTGACTCCTTAAAGTGAACTTACACAATAATTATTTAAAAATATTGATCTTCTTTTTTAATATTTCATTGTTATACAATAGATTATGCTCATTGTTATTGACAACAATCCCACTCTAAGAATCTATCATGTCACAGATTTCATATTTTAATTTTTTTATTTTCAATCATGGATACGTCTAAGAGCTTTAAAATCTCCTTATGGTTGAAAGATAATTTCTTCCCTTTTATACTCATGATCTCTAGAGATTTGACTAACTCATCCTATACAAGATCAATATCAAAACCATCATTATCTTTGCAAAATTGTAAGGGAAAAGGTACCTTGTTCTTGTTAGTCATAAAGCACAAACTTGCCACCATAATTTTGAATTTCTTACTTTTTTAATTAGTAGTGTTGTCTCATGTGGCCTTAAATGCTTTATTCTTCTTCTTTAATTGTTTCTTCCCTTTCTCCTTTTAAAGCATTTTGAATTTCTTTATGATGGGCTTTATATCTTCCTCATTGCTCTCATTTGTAAGGATTTACTCATCATCAAATTTTCCATCCTTGAAGACTTTAAACACTACACCTCTTCCTTTTTGCGCTACTTCCTCTCTATGCAACTCATTCATTTGCATTTTATAGGTAAGGAGTGATCCAACTAGCTCTTCTAATAGAAAGGTGTTCAAATATTTGGTTTCTTGTATAGTCATCACCTTTTGCTCCCAAAACTTTGGTAAAGACCTAAACAATTTTCTTTTTAATTTGTTATCAAGACATTTAAGAGTATTTATGAAGCAAATATACATATTAGAAATTGTCTCATTTTTCTCTATATGCTTATATTGAAGCACCAATAAGCTAATATTTTTCCTTTTTTACTTCAGTGGTGCTCTCATTTATGATTTAAACTATGTACGAGCATAAAAGAATATAAATCATTTTGTAACGAATCTTTTATCCTTATCTCTAAACTCATTTATATTCTTTGGTACTTTAGTCTTATTTTATCTACAACTATAGTTCTCATAGTGGCATAAGGACCATTCTCTAGAATTTCTAAAAATCATTCTTTTAAGCTACAAGAGAGTGTTTCATCCTAGTTTTCTAATATATATATATGTGTGTGTGTGTGTGTGTGTGTGTGTGTGTGTGTGTGTGTGTGTGTGTGTGTGTGTTTGTGTGTGTGTTGGATTATGCCCTACAGCCAATCACTTTGGTTGTAGTACAGTGACAAATTATTTAAAGGCATTCTTTATCTTGTACATGTTTAGATGTATATGATAAAGTCCATGGGATAATTGTA
>JAOQMM010000171.1:5306972-5321891 GCA_027563515.1 Erythroxylum platyclados | reverse complement strand
ACAAGGTGAAACACCTATAATTTGATGTCTAATGTAGCTCAAACTCATGCTCAACTTATACCCATGTTATTTACCAAGTTTTAGTCCCTTAAATCAGGATAATAATGATCATACAACCCATAAAATCAGATCTGGAAATTGCACACTAAAACAACATGTAATTCACTAGTTTCGCATAATTAACCTTCAATGATTGTATTCTATGTAAATCCCTTTAATAACCCAACACGTGAGCTGTTTTTATCATATTTGTGGCACCTAAAACAAGCTAAAATCATGTTAAAACTGCAGAAAATCAGATCAGAATATACAGCTCAAAAACAAAGAGCAAACAACTCAAATTCAGTTTCTTCGGACATTCAAGATTGCTTCTTTCAAGTTCATTTAATCTCATCATTTTTCACTTGAATTTCCAGGTATATTAAATTTAAATGTATGCAAAAATCATGTCGAAAAATCAGAAAAAAATTGCAAACTTTCAACTCTCAAATCTGATTGCACAAACAGTTTAAGAATAACACTTTCATATTCAAGTTACATATTTCTAAAAATTCCAAATTTAGGAAATTAATTTCAACAGGTTTTCTCATTGTATTTTAGCATTCAAATAACTCCCAAAACACACCCAAACATAAACCAAGTATAGGCGACTAGTTCCTAGGCATAAATTAATCATAATCAAGCAAATACGTAAACTATACGCAGCTGGACAGCAACCTGTACATCAAATTAGATGTTGTATTTTTTTGTGTTTCTTCTTTTGAAAGATGTCTTAGGCCTTCAACTTTCAACCCATGAGACTTATAAAATCAAGAAATATATAAAGGAATGCTGGAAAATCATAGGTAAACAATTAAACACAGCAGAAACGCAATAGGTAGGGGCTGGGATTTTTCTCGTCAATCACTTTACTACATGTCCTCCAAAATTTCAGATTTAATTACTTTTTTAAATCAAGATTTTTCAAATTAATTTTGCAGAAATTAGTCGTTGAAATCCTTTAATTTGTCGCCTAATCTAATAGGAAAACATAGTAAACTAAAAACCATACCACACAACACACGCAAATATGAAAGGGGGGGTTTAATAGGAAACTTAAACTAATTAATGAAAACAAAAACTTTTCACATTAAAAACATGACATAAAGAAATTTTGAACATGCATATTAACAAGTGATTAAGTATACATTAAGTCCATAAATTTAAGTATCTAAGTTCATATTTTAATCACCGACATCCCGAGCTATAAAGTAGGATAACTATAGAGACGCTCTGAGTTATCCCTATCTCGTTTTACTAATTTAGAACCGATCCAGCCGGACTCTAAATTGATTAATGCAATTCTTTTTTAATAAGACATCATTAGTCCCAAGAAGTTCAACCAACCAGCTAGTGAAATTCCTAGATCATGCGACACTCTAATTAAATCTCAGCCTTTTGACCAATTAACGATTTAATAGTTGCTACTCGACTTGCTAAACTCAACAGCAATTACGGACTAAAGAGAAAACGATAGCAATCAATTGACATTCAAATATATCAAGACGTCTCTCAATTTTATAAAAACATGAATCGTAAATAAATAGAATCAAGTATCGCACAAATACTAAAATACTCGTAACGTTAAAATTAAATTGAAAACAATTGTCTCAAATCATCTGAACAAAGATCTAAAATTAAATTCTAAAATTTCTGCGCAAATTAAATTTTTGAAGAACTAGATACAAAGAGAGTGAGAGTGAGAGAGACTCATTCGATTGACAGCCCGGATTCAACAAATCAGCAATCGTTTTGATACGATAGCTCAAAACGTGAAATCCTCCTCCTAAAGGTCTTGACCCAGCTCAATTCTAATAGTTTTGTGTCTCTCGTACCATCCGAATACCTCCTCGCACTAGCCTTCTTCACCAATAACTCTCAAGTTTTCTTTTACTCTCAATTCCAAGTGATATGCCCGATTCTCTCCTTTTTTTCTGTTGTCTTTTCTTTCTTTTTCGCTAACCGCCGAGACTCCCCCAAAAGCCACAATTAATAAATTTCCTCTTAACCCTTCCACTGTGAAGAAATAAAGTCGGGTCTTTTGCTCTATTTACGTTTTTCTTCATTACTGCGTGTACGATGCTTCCTCTTTCTAACGCATCTTCTGCTGGACCATTGTGTTTCTGCTGTGTTTTTATCTTCTCCACTGTTGCGTTTCTTTTTTTTACTGCTGCCTGCTACGTCTTTTCTTCTCTCTGTTGTGCTGTCACTTAATGATATTTGGACTGTCGTTTTGGTATTTATTTACTCTACCTCTGCACAATCGTTTCAGCCCTGCGTGCTTCCCTCTTTCTACCGCCTGCTGTGTCGTTTTTCTGTGTTTTAATTCTTCTCTTTTGGACTGTCGTTTGGCATTTGTTTACTCTCCCTCTGCACTGCCGTTTCTTCTTTTGGCCTGTACCTTTGCATTTCTGCTTTTGGCTGCTGGGACTGCTTCTTTTACTCTTTTGCCCTGCTCCATTTTTACCTTTTATTTCTGCTGTCCACTCCCTTCGCTGACGTTTTTAATGTAATTTCCGGCTGCTTTGCGTTTTGATCTTTTGGGCCGTCGTTTTATTCTTCTTACTGCTGTGTTCCTTTTATTTCTGCACTGTTTTGTTTTCCCCTTTGCTGCATTTTGGTGCTGGAATTTTTCTGCGTCTTCACATACTGCGTCATTTTGCTCCTCTTGCTTTTCTCCTCTGCTTTAGCACTTTGTACTGGCTGCTTTGTCATTTTTCTGGTGCTGGAATTTAATGTGCTGCATTTTCATTTTTGTCTTCTTTCCTTTAACCAACAATAAAAACATTTCAAATTAGGCTATTTTTTTATAGGAAAATTCATAATAAATAATATTGGGTCTTAAATAATAAATTATGAATAATTATGCTCAAATGTGTAGTACAAATAATTAAATGAACAAAGTTTAGAAAGTTAAAAGATGTAATATTTTGCACTTATCAGATACTATGTAGATCACTTTGTTATATTGGTTGATTAATCTATCCAAAACCCTAATATTAGTCACCCAAATTACCATATTGATTGACCAAACTTCTTAGAATAAGTTTTTTTTTTAAATTTCAAGCTCTTTAAATGATCAAAACACATTCTTTTGATAAAACTTTGATCCAAAATAATTTAAAAGTTTTCTAAAAATGTTTTAATATATCAAGAGGATTTTCTTTAAAACCTTATTGAATTTTCTCTTAATTATGACAAAGTATATGAAATGTGCCATAAATATAAATGATCATGTAATAATTGAGCCGTAATTTATTAAAATGACTAAGATAAAAGTACAAGAATGATTACAATAATTTGTTTAGATCTTAACATGCTTGATTCCTCCTTATTTTTAGATCTTTACTTGAATTCCCTTGAACCTCTTTTAAGATGCATATGTGGTCTACTTTACTCATTTTATTTTCTTTAATAGCTCAATTAGTTAAAGTAGCTCATTTGCTCAATTTAGTTTGATCTTTTACACATTAATTTACTATTATCACTAAGGATAAAAAAGATTAATAATAACATTTTTCATCATTCGACCAATAGTTAAAACCTTGCTTATATCAATAATTATGATTTTAATTACTAATATCTTAAAAAGTAATATAGATATAATTAGAAAGAAAATATGATTCGTAATTAGTTTTGATAAGCGATAACATAATAGTAAAGTTATTTATTGAATTCTAATCTATAAGGTTACTTTATTGAATATTTTTTTGTTATAGGTAATTTAATATGTAAGAGTTACTGTAATTTGTTAAACAATCAAAAGGCATATATATATATACATATATATATAGTTGTATATGTATATGTATATATATATATTCCCATAAAAAAATAAAAACTTCTTTATCTCAATATTAAATAATAATAATCATAACTACTTATTTATTTATTTATATAAAATAAATGAAATGCTACAAATAGTTAAAATGGAATAATAGAAAATATTAATGCAAATAAATAATTCAATAAAAATTTTAATCAGATTTAATTCAATCTTGTGTTGCAAGAAAAAAATGTTTCTAAAGACTTGTTTGTTTCTGTTTTTGAAATTTAGTAAAAAGATTGTTTGAGTTTTTGGTTTTAGTTTATTCCTGTTTTCAAAATTTATGAAAATCACAAAAAGTAGTTTTTGTTTTTTTGTCATAAACTAGTTTAGTATCAACTACATATATATTATTTAATTATTTAATATATTAATTATTAATAAGAATTATGAATAATTTAATTTAATATTATATGTTTAATTAATTAAAATTAATTATTAATGAAAATTATGAATAATTTAATTTTATTTAATAATTTATTTAATTTTATAATTAAATTAAATATAATTAATTAATATAATTAAAATTAAAATATCTTCAAAATATATAAATTTCAAATAAAATTTGATTAAATAATTAAAATTTATTTAAAATTTAATTTAATTTTTAAACTATTTACTTAAAAAATAAAATGATTTTATTGATAATTTATTAATTGATATTATATAAGAGATTAAAATAAATTTAATTAATTAAAAATAATTTATCTTTAAGTTTTATATAATATGTAACTATCATTAATAATAAAAATATAACTACATTAATATTAACAACTAAACAAGTTTTTATTTTTATTTGAAAGAAAAAAACTAAAAACAAAAATCTACATCAAAAAAATAAAAGTCCAACTAACCGGTCCATAAATTTCCTCCTGTGCGTCATATATTAGAACCACTCCCTTTATATACTTCATACATGTGTTTTCACGGACAAAAAACAATACAAATCAAAAAGCTTTGCATGAATACTTTAGAATTATTCATGTACATCACTTTATTTTTCTTTTCTTTATTTAGTGAAAGACCAAAACCCCAAAGGTAAGTTCAGTGGTAAGATACCGCATATGAAAACTTGGAGTCCATAGAATAACACTAAGGAAGCTTGGAGTTCTTTATTTAGTAGGTCGGGTAGGAATATAGGGCTAAGATGATATAAATAACAAAAGATGCCTGGATGACTACGCTTACGAACTAGAAGATCAAAGCCTACGATAGAAACTCACAGATGTTTTTATTGCAAAATCAGGCATGCAGAAGAAGTAATTACCAAGGCTCTTGAGGTATAAGCCTTGCATTTGATACCATCAGTACTTTGTAAACACATGCCACATGAATGAATTGTTCTCAGGCTGATAGGTCCTCAAGTAGAAATACTCGATCAAATATTGTGTCGCATTAGTGGCACAGCAAATCTTTTGAAATTGTTAAATACATTCACAATTCATCAATGCTCCAACTTATTTAGCCATGGATTAATTAAACTAAGACCATCTGCTCATAAATAAGGTCACATATAAATGGTATTGGGCCGGCAGAAGAAAGAGGATATTTATGTACAATATCTTGTTTACTCAGCTTTCACGTCTTAAAGAATACAGCACCTCAGCACCAGTCCCTTTTGATCCATCCTTGAGTCTTCATTTCCTGCGATAAAATTTGACATGAATTCTGAAAAAATAAGCAATATGATTAGATAGGAAAGATGTTTTAGCGTCCTGCTGCCGATAATGCCCCAACTTTCATCTGACCCTATTAGTTCGGAGTTGATGCAGATCTTCATAGGCCATGAACTTGTACTTACATCTGCCTCACCCTTAAAAACTTCCTGACTAACCACATATGGATACCTAACATATTCACTTCAGGTAGAAAACTACCGTCCATTACTAGGACATTTTCAGAGTAAGCAACCTTTTCTCATTTAGTGTAGTCCTTTATAATTATCTGTTCTAAACACCAGCCACATCCCTTTCATAGAGTTAACAACTATGATTTATCGATTGTTCTTTATATTGATTTTTCATACCTTAAATCAATTAAAAGAATTCACTATGGAAAAGGGAACGAGATGGGATAAAGTAGATTAAAAAAAGCTATGGGGGAGGGAGGCTGATTTGGAAACTATGAGTAGCTAAGTTTATGCAGAAGCAAGTATGAGATACCTTCAGGAGGCTGAGATAGCTTCCGGTTTTGTGGTGACATCATTTCTTTCTTCAATTGCATCAATATATCCTCCATTGTATACTCCCTCTGCCAATTAGCGAGCATTGGGAAAAGGCGTGGTTCAACCTAGTAATGAAATCATCAGCAAGGTTAAGATCAAACCATTAGTGAGCAAAAAATGAAACAGGCTAAAATTACCTACCACACCAGTTTCAGGATTGACACATGTCATATTAATTCGTGTTTGGAACCTCACACTTGGTGGATTATCGGGATAATCCTTGCCACAGAACAGTTTCAACTGATAAATGCGCCCTTCATGTACAGTCTGGCAACCAACACGATGAAATAACTTATGCTGTTCTCCAATGTTCTCCAATATTATAAAGAGTGCAGACAGTATTGCAATACAATCAAGTTGTATGTTCATAGACAGGAGGCATTACAGAGGAGCGATGCATACTCCAAAAACTTGATTTCCCATGTTTTTCAAAGAACCGCTTTGACTTGACAAGTATTTGGCAACATTTAACTGAGAACTAAAGTAGTACAATGGGAATAGTCGCTAAAATGGGTTAAAAGCAGGTTTAGATTCAACAATCATCATGTTATAAACCGACCCCAATTTGTATACGTGCTTCTTTCTTAAAGAATCACTTAGAAACTTCTTTAACCAAAAAAGAATCTCTCCTACGGTTTCTTGTGATTGAGATCTAAATTCCCCACCTGCAGTTTAAGAAGCTAAAAGCAACATGTAAATCTTTTTTGACAATCAGCGTTTAGCTTCAACATCTAGATTTTAGGTTCTCTGACTTCCGTAAAGCTCATTTTTCCTACTCTAGATTGGACAATTGTAAAACAAATTGCACATTCCCAAATGTAAGTTTCTCAAAGCATATGATCCAGACTCAGAACAATAATCATGCAGCTGGCCAATCTAGATATCTGCATTTAAGGAGCTCCTAATCCTAAAGAACAGCTCATTCCTAATCTAGCTAATTATCCATGGGTGTTATGGATTCCCTGCTTATGTACTGGAATTGAACTCAGATATGTAAATCTGTGTTTTTGCACCATATTAAGCATGTATATCTGTACATGCTATAAGACTATGTTCCTGTTCTCATTTTGGGTCATGATTGAGATTTCCAGTATAGTTTATCTAGCTAATTGACTCATAATGTTAATAGGTTTATCGGTAAGGAATTTTTCCCCAGATTGAAAACCTGGCTTTCTACAAAATATTACCTTTTTAGAAGACAATGTTTTTCTAATCAATTCACAAATGTTCATTATATAAATAAAAGAACTAACTGATGAGAAAGAGTTACAGTTGAATATCACTTAATAGTGAAAACACGATCAACATGTGAACAACCAAAGCTATGCTCATTGAATTATGCATTATGGGGCTAAGTTTAGAAATCATCTAAAAGTCAACCTCCTAATCCAACCTTGCTGCATAACATACAATGATAAAGTAAAAATGACAATATTCTAGGAGAAGGGAAAAGCAAAATGCATACACTGGGGGGACCAATAATAGTTCCTGTCCATGACTGCATGTAGACATCATCAGCATCATCCATTCCGTAGCTGACAGTTCCATCACCAATTCCCTTCTCCCCTCTTTCAAGCTCTTCCAGCAATCTGAAGTTCCTAGGCACTGTAGAGGATGGAGAGTTTCTATTAATTAAGAGAACCTTCACTTCAGGTTTAATCACCTTTAAGAAAACAAAACATGAGAATTTCCCACACAAGTGGTGCCGGTAAATTGCAAACAATACCAAGGCATATATTACAAGTTAACAGATATAGTTCCAAAAATTATTTTCAAAATGTAAAGGCATGAAGGCATGCAAATCCATAGTATCAGATGATATCAGATGCAAATATAAGCCAGACCTTCAAGACAAAACTTCATGATCATAGTTAAAAATGTCAATCCAAACCAAACTCTGAATATTTTGCTCAATCAATATCACACCGACAAAATTTGCTACCTTAAGTTACAAATTGGTATTCAATCTGTTCATTCAGAGTGAACAAAATCCAGATGTTAGGATTACTGTATCTCTAGCTTGAGAACTGTTAACTAGATATAAACATGATGTGCTAAACTAGTAAGTCTTGAACTAAATTACATAAGATTTGGAAAGCTCAATAAAAAGGATACAAAAGCAACTCAATCACTTCGACATAATCAACTTTTGCAATCATGAATCACATCAAAAATAGAGTAGTTAAGAGTTTATGGGCCCCCAAACTTACTTCAATCCACTTAAGTAGGTAACTTACCTACTTACGCTCCCATACATTCAGCAAAATATCCTGCTTGCTACAGGAATTTGTTATATTTTCACTGTGTCCAATATGTTCCTATCACCTTTCATGATCTACTAAAGCAGCTTACTATGAACAAGAAAAAATTCTCATAGTGAGAAAATTTCTTGTGTTTTTCTTCATGTTTGAGTTGGGACAGCATAAGTGGGCAGAGCAAATTGAAAATAGTTAAGAAAATGGATGTTCGGAGCCAATCCAACATATATGATTAGCAGAGGTTTACGATTGACAAAGAAAATGATTTAAAAAGTAAGTCGAAAGAGTTTCAAGAGATCTTTACAAACTGAAATGAGAAAAGGTAGTGATTTTCGAGTGAATTAATTATTAGAACCTGTGAATACTACTTTCAAAATCCTCGACTAAACCACATGGAAGTCGGAGAAAACAAATTGGAAATATACCTCATTTCCTCAAAAACTTCACAATATTAAAGCAACTCTAGCTTCTTACCAGTTATCATTCTTATTTGGGAATTTCTCATTATATTACAAACAATTGTTACCGTAGAAGCATATTCAACTAGAACGTCTTCTAATCCCTTAAATGATCTAATCATCACAAGTTAGCCAATTAATTATCTAGCCACCTACAATCTTGAATTCTGACACATACATTATTAGGCACAGAGAAAGATCTCACACAATTCCAACCTCAAACACCATTATATGCACAGTTTCACTAACAAAAGGTAAAAAGCCAGGAAATTTTTCAAAGTTTCTACAAAACCCATCCCCAAAGGCCAATTATAGCCATAAAGAAAATAAAGTAAAGACATAGATTGAAGCCCACTTACCAACAACCCTTGATCCTTCACTACCCATCGCCCTCCTGAATGAAGAGTTGACAGAAATCGGAGCTAGGGTTTCTGGTTAGATGGAATACAAAATAATTGAGAAAGTTATACAGAGAGAAAGAGGGAGAGATCGTACAGAGACGCTGTATCTGTATATGCCGAGTCCGAAAGTCCGAACCATTTATGTTTCCAACAACCACAACCTTAAAGTCCACTAGTAAGGTCCAACTGGGACTCTAATGCTACAAGTGAAGGAGTTCTATTTATTTTTACTTACGAAATCAGAAAATTGTTTTTTAATCAAACTAAATAAGAAGCTTATGAATTATGATATGATAATAAATAATACTGTCTTATTTCTTAATTAACCATAAAGTAGAAGTAGTATTTTAAGGTTATTCTAGTATTCTATTTTATTTGAAACTATAAAACTCTATGAAGATTTAATTACATTAATGGTATTAACTTACATTCTGATTAACACCTTGTAATCTAGTTTTTTTTTATTATACTGGTACAGTTGTATACTTGATTGTATAAATATCTGTTTATTAATGAAATCTATTAGTTTCCCGGTAAAAAAAAAACTTACATTTTAGGGCTGTTTGTTTCCATTTTTGTTTCTTGTTTTTTGTTGTGGTTTTCATAAAAAAAGAAACAAGTCCTTAAAATGCGTTTGGTTGAATATTGTTTTTATTTCCTGTTTTCAAAAATAAAAAAACCACAATAACTTTACAGAAACGTAAAAAAGATGTTTTTCTAATTTTTTGCAACAGGTTTTCATACGTTTTTGTTTCTACTTTTTCTTCTTATAAATTTTAGGGATATCAATTTTGACTTGGCCTGCTTGGCCTTGCCTAATTTTGGCCTGGTTTGACCGAATCATGGGTCAAAATTGTTCGACTGTTCTCAGTCCGTAGCTTAACCGAAACGACAAAAATGACATCATTTTGTAATTTTTTTAAAAACAAAAGTAAGGATGGACTGTCCCAAACCTCGTGCCTTAAGATTTCTAATGAATGTTATTGTTATTGTAAGATACATTGTAAATAGAAATAGTTTATTGTCGTGACCTAAATGTAAAATTGCAAATCATAGGAAATTCATGGAAAGGTCTCATACTATAATTCATCGATCCCGAAAACAGGAGGTTCAATTGTAGTAAATAAACATAACACGTATGTTATTACACTGTGACCTAATTAATAGGCTGCATCATCATCTACCATCTTTCTGCGATTAACATACATGCTATAATTATTCTCCATTGGAGACCTCCAAATGTCAATTGGTTTATGAGACCCGACCTCTAGCCCTGAAGCTTTAGAGTATGTCCTGAATTCCAGTCTGGATCGATCACGAAACTGTTGGATTACAAGAATTGATGCTTGCTGCGCGAAAGAAGAAGTCAATAACATATCTCCAACGGCTCCAAGTTCCTCATCTTCACTCCACTCTGATATTCCCGATGTCAACGGCGATTTTACTTCTTTGCCTCGACCAACAATGTACAGATCGAAGTCATCATACTCTGATTTTATGGTTGTGATAATTTCATCCCCATGGCTCACCAACTTTTCTACGTAAGTTATGGACTCGTCACACATTGTCCTGAACCTGAACTCGTTGATATACTCATCGTCAAGCTGTCTTTCCAGTTCAATGTCTTCCATGAACGAAGCTTCTTCCCCATCATCCAGGTTGCCTCGACTTGTCATTGCATTTATTGCTTCTTTGCTTGGAACAAACCGAATAATTGTTAGGTTCACTTTATTATTAGAACTTGTAATCCTGGAACCGTATGACAAGGCTTCGCGATCGTCAGCTCCGCCTATGAAAATGACGGCGCAATTCTGTCTCGATGTGTTCTGGTCAGAATCCTCATCATTACTGATAGAGCTAAGGCCACGATCGATGAATAACCCTATGGTACACGGAGCATTTGCGAGCAAGTTTTGGTTAACAAGTTTGACAGAAGCGTTCTCTTCTTGGAGCATACCATCACCACCAGGTTGCTTGTGGAATGGGATTAGAAGCAGTGTCACACGTTTGTCTTCAGCCAGGGTACAAATGTCTTCATGCATGGTGGTGTAAGGGGACACCACCGTGAGAGGCTGAACGGAAACTGCGTGGCCTCGGTCTTCGAATCTTTCAAAGGCATTTATAATGACCTCTGACTCTGCACTCTCGCGGGACTGGTGGACATGGTTATGGTTGCCACTTCTTTGAGCATCATGGACGATCATCATTGCCGAAGAACGTCCAGTGAGCTCCACTAGGTGGACCGCAAAGACGCAGATGGGTGATTGCTTAGTGGGATTAGATATTTCAAGAAGGTTGATCATTCCAGAAATGTTACGTCGGTCATGAATACAGACAAGGGTTCGCAGCTCCGAATTAGGTTCACTTCTCTCCAAGGTCCTGCGCTTGTAACGCCTGAAGTGCTTCCCATACTTGTAAATCATAGCAGGAATTGGCTTTACAGCAGTCATCATTACAATAAATGTTAACACAGTTACCACAAATGCGCGATTGTTCATCCACTGCGTTCCACAAAAACAAAAAAAATTGGTATAATAAAGTGAAAGTTATTAGATTTCACATGTTCTCAAGTTAAAACTGCGTACCCCTCTGTTTCGGCCGGCATTAAGGACAATCAAAGCTATAACGCCTTTGGTGTTCATAAGAACTCCAAGGGTTACACCTTCACGATTAGGCATTCCATAAAGCATTGAGATGATGAAAGAGCTAACCATCTTGGCAGAGAAAGCCACGGCAATAGCTAGAACTATGAGCCAAGGATTTCTATTATATTGTTTGAGGTCTAGGTAGTTGGTTCTGATCCCAGTAATTAAGAAGAATGCAGGAAGCAAAACGCCGGCCACAAAGTCTTCGAGTTTCTGCATAAGTTTCATGGAAAGCTCACCCTTGGGCATAATAAGTCCGAGCATGAAAGCACCAGTCATAGACTGTGAGCCACAAAAGTCTGTGATGAATCCACACAGAACCACCCCAGCAAGAATAAAGAAGATTTGGAGATCATTGCATTTGCCTTCCTTGGAAGATGTTTTTTTAATGAACCAATAGAGTGCAGGACGTAAAGCAAACCAACAGAAGATAATAAAAGCCAAGGTAGATAACACAGAGAAGTAATAATTATCTTGGCCATTAGAAATGGTCACTGCTGCGACAAGAAAACCCCAAGACATTAGATCAGAAACCAAAGCTGAGGACAAAGATGTTCGACCAATGTCAGTGTGAAGAAGCTTGATGTCTGAAAGAACTCGAGCAAGATCTGTGAAGCTTGTAACAGTGAGAACAAGACCACAATGGAAAGCACCAAGAACAATTTTGTGCATAGGTTCTTCCTTCAATAGCTGGCTGAGTCCGCTGTACTCCGTCTCTTTTATCAAAAAAAAATAACCAATCCCAAATCCGAACGGAAGCAGGAACCCGAGGATGGCATTATATAAGGACTTCTTTTCAATACGCCTTAGCGCTCCCAGCTCCATCTCCAATCCCACAAGAAACATGTAATAAACTAAACCCAGATTTCCCATTGTCTCTAGGGTCTTGGTTGTTTTCAAGGGCTGTATGTATAATCCGAACCATTTACCTCCTCCTAACAGACCAGGACCCAGCATAAGAGCAGCCTACATACATATATGCAGAAAAGGCAAAAGATATACATTACGATAAGGAACATGTAATCATGACCTAGGATGATGATAAAAAATAAAAACACAGAAAGTGGGGATACTACTCACGATTAATTCGGCAGAAAAACGAGGTTGACGAATTAGATTCAAGCCGAGGAAGATAAGGCGGATGACCAATATCGTGATGCTTAGTTGGGTGGCAAAGAAGGGGATAGATTTGACCAAAGGATTTGCATTTTGCCAGAAGGTTGTGTCATTGAGTATATCTGAATCATTATAGCATGCCCGCAGGGAGCCATTAGCAAATATGAGTTGATAGCCTGCAAACGAGTCTCTATTATTGCCTTGGGGAACAAAGAAGCCACCTTTCATCATTTTCCTCTTTGCTCAGAAAACAAAGAGGAAAATGTGAAATGAGCAAAGGGATTCGAAAGGAAAGATGAGGAACCAGGCAACGATCTTCCAAAGACAAGGTGGGTCTAATATAAAGCCATGGAATTTAGTTGATACCTCTAACTAATCCACGGGTTAACGTTCATACCGTTTTCTGTAGGAGGGTTTGGTCCATTGTTAGAAAAGCGAAGGTTATTCAGTTACAAATTACTAAAAACTAATTGCCTCAATTTTCATTCCAATCATTGTTAATTATTTGGAAAATCTTTTTCTTTTGCCATCCTATCCTAATTACTCTCCTCCACATGTTAAAGCCAGAGAATAGCTTGCACGTTTGCTTGGATCTTATAATGCATAGTCATAAACCTATTAAATCGGCATCCACATTAATCGCTTATTCATTTTAATAAAAGGTTGGAAATAAAAAAAATATCAAACTTTTCAAATTTATTTTACAAAATATTATAAATAGGCTACATCCTTATTAAATTTAACTATTATTTAACTCCAAAAAACCTAATTAAACTCTAAAAACAAATAAGTAGAACTGCATTTTTTTTACTTTTGATTACAATTTTCATTTATTATCTTTACTGTAAAATATAAAATTACTATAATAACATAAAACAACTTCTATAAAATTGCAGATATTGTTTCACCTTTTATTAGTATAAGCAACAATTACATTGAGTAAATGGTTATAATACAAAGAAATAAATATAAACATCGATTTTATTAGCTGTTAAATATAGTTGTACAAATCTTGCATATCTTTTGTTGTATATAGTATATTTGACTTTCCATGTACATAGCACAATTTCAAGCTTGGATTTAGCTTTTACCGTTGCAACTAAAGTTGTATATATATTTGAGTTTTGTGAATAAGAAAAGTAGAACAACTTTTCCCATTTTAATATAGTATCAAAGCTTTAAACATTTGGTGCACTCTCTATCCTTATTGTCCAGCAACTCTTTCCTTTATTATATTATCCAGCAGATCTTGTTTGCTTTATTATATTGTCCAACGGCTCTTGTCCTTCGGCTATTGCTTTATTGTTTTCTTCTTTTTGCTTTTCTAGATACAAAGTCTTGCTCTCATCAGTTTACCTAAATAGCTTAGTTTTATCACAAAATCAAACTCGGCTTCTTCAATCTTTGGCAATATAGATTCTTCATTCTGCAGAGAGAGTAGTTGTCAACGCTCCACTGAACTAGTCTCGAGATAGAGGAGTCATACATCTCTCCTCCTTCTTGCTCTGTTACCCATACATCTATCCTCCGTCTTGCTCTGTCACCCATCTGTGTTTCTTTTTTTTTTTAACAGGCTATTCTCTTGAATTATTTCTCCATCTCAACCATGAACAATTCAGAAAATTCTATCAGAGACAGAGTTAACTCTGACGTATCTACTACTACTGAACTTGACCCCTCCTTACCATACTACATACATCATCCTAACAATCCAGGATCTATGTTGGTTACCCAACAATTGAATGGGGATAATTATCCCACCAGGTGTAGAGCAATCACTATGGCTTTAGAAGCAAAGAATAAACTTGAGTTTGTCAATGGCACAATTAGCAAACCACCTATCAACTCTCACCACTTCTCCCATTGGAATCACTGCAACAACATGATACTTTCATGGATTCTCAATGTCGTAATTAGAGAAATAGCTAATAGCGTCATCTATACGAAGACTG
>JAOQMM010000171.1:5291658-5304748 GCA_027563515.1 Erythroxylum platyclados | reverse complement strand
AGTGTTTACACGATGTAGAGCTATTACGGATTCCTTTCCAGGGTTTACGATACACTTGGCATAATGATCAAGAGGGGATCCTTTCTATGAATTTTCATTACATCCAGTACATCATATATATAAGATTTAACAAGTTAGAACTAAAGGATAACTTGGTCATCCTTCAACCTAACAAGTTTTATTAATTCTATACAAGTAATAATTAAAAGTATACACATATCCTTATATAGAACTTTATGATTCTTATTTTGTTGATTTAACCCACATGGTTTAAAAGGATATTCTTAATCATCTAGCTTTTTATTCTTGTCATTAATGTTAAGCATAAGTCTCCTTTGATTTAACACTTACAAACTATTTTTAAAAACTTGGATCAACTAGTAGTAATGTTGAATCTAAATTCATTATCAAGTACTTAAAAGTATAAACGAGAAATATATATAATCCATGATATCTTGTATTAGCAAGAAACCTTAGGCAAATATCTTCTTCTAATGACAACTATTATCATACTATAGCAAATGCCTTCAATTGTAGTTCTTATTTATGCTTTTAGTAGGCTAAATTGAGTGAAATTATTCTAACAAGGTACTATCCTTTCAGCTTTACTCTGTTCAACTATTTATATTGTGTCATCATAGTGTTAACATCCATCTTACATGTTGCCATAAAAGTTTGTGAGATATTAGTCAATTCTAAAATGACACTACATTTTTGTTATCTATATAGTATTGACATTTTTCTGAAACTTTGTCACTACACACTTAATAAGTGTTAATAAAAATATTACCTAATGGAATTACAACTTTTCTCTCTAAATTTGAGAACTTTTCTCAAACCTAAATTATGTCTAAAAAGTTTGGTTAACTGAAACTTTATATCATCTATACTAAATAAAAAACAACTTTTTACTCAGAACAAAATATAAATGTAAGAAAAGCAAGTAATAAGTTATTTGTCATTGCAACCAACTAAGATTAGGACTTTAACCATTTATTTAGTTACTTTCACTTTTTTATTAGAAATAATAGCCTTCATTACTATTTTGGAAAGATTAATCTTTTTGAAAGGTTAAGATCTCATTCAAATTTAGTTAACCTTGAGTTTTCTCAATAATTTAACTAAACTTAAATTAGGTAGATAACAACTTTATCAATCATATCTCATGAGACTCCTAGATCAATTAGGTGACAACTCTCGTCAAAATTTATCTTTTATGTTATTCTTAATCTACCCCCTATATTTATCTGATTATAAGTTTGTTCATCTGAATTATGCAAATTTAGTTAAGCAGGAACTAATGTTATAAGACTTAACATGTTCAAGTTAAAGTGGTCTTATGTTTGTTCAATAAACTTAATAATAAATAGAACTCTAGTTTATTCTTATGACAATAGAAGGAACAATCTTGTTCTTAGTGAGTGAATTAATTTCAAATGCTCTTATGAAACATAAATTACATGTAACATCTCAAAAATTTAAACATTTAATCCAATATGCATACATAATATATCGATCATAAAAAAACATACAATTTATGCAAATATAATCAAATTACAAACATACAAATATCAACCCTTATTTTATTCTAATCATTGATTTAATCTTCATAATCTAAATTAATATTTCCAACTCTTTGGAAATTAAATTAGATTAACCTAGTAATTCCTAAGTAAATTAAATTTCTATTCCAAATAGAAATTAAAAATCTATTTTCAAATTTAAATTGGAAATCATTTCCATTTATTTTCACTTATTTAATAAAATTTAATTGACAAATTTCAACAAATTACTCTTTTATTATAATTTAGAAAAAATAGTTTTTGAAAAAGTTTGTAAGTAAGACATTCTAATCTAATTATAGATACCTTTTTCTTAACTAGAAAAGTATTTTCTAATATTAAAGAAAACCACTTTTAAAATTAAATAAAATATTTTAAATTAATCAAGAATATTCTTTACATTATTTATTTAGAGATTAGTTTCTTAATTAAATTAAAAATCACTCCTTAATAAATTAGGAATCAAATTCTCTAAAATATTTTTAAAAAAGCTCATTTTTTGAAAAATTAAGGAATTGCATTGAATTGGGAAAAATTAAAGTTAAGTACAAGCTGAATGTATAGCTTTTAAAGCATGAATGCTTTCTTAAAGGGATACAAACATAGTAGCCCCTACAAAGCAAATCAGGTTGTAACTCGCCCATGGACTGATATACTTGAAGGAAATACTTGGATCCCAATTTATAGTTGTTTCTCGGGTTCATGAGAATGAAACCAAGTTCAAGAAACCTTGACCCTTGAGATATATAAGTTTGTTCCATATCAAAATTACAAAATAATTAAAATGTCATTGGAGATTTGAACTGAGTCCTCAAAGTAGATTCTAGTTAGTGCTAAATATGAGTTACAATTGAGTTGAATCATCTGTGCTATCAACTGTTCTCCAATGTAAACAATCAATTCTTATAATAAAACTGGTTTATACTTTGCTTGCTTATAGAAAATCCTCATATTCTTTTCTTTCCATAAGGCATACATAACATTCCCTAAGGAATTTTGTAAGCTAGAATATCCCCATTATAAAGATTATGGTTCTGACATGAACAAAGAATAATTGTAGACCAGTTAGAGGGAGGAGATGGCATGTTCCTTAGCTGAAGAACTCCTCTCCAAATGTAAGAAGTATATCCATATTTAAAGAATAAATGATCAATAGTTTCCTCCTTTAGGTTGTATAGTAAACAAATGCTTAGAATCCTTATAATTCTTCCGATGCTATCTGATTTGATCATCCTCTCTTTAATTATGAGTCAAAGGGTAAAAGTTACTCAAGGATTAGCTTCTTCAAACAATACTAGTTTATGCCATTTAAATCTTAGAGATGCAATCTTCAACATCATCCTATAAGAAAGATTAATGAATCCACCATTTGAATTCTTGTCCATAAAATAATGTCTTCCTTGTCTTGGAGGAGGTCTATATTCAATAACAAGTCACTAAGAGGGCTCCTTGGTAGGAGCTCTAAGCATCATATTTGTAACTTAATACTTCTTTAACTAAAGTAGACCTTAGGATAATATTATGAAGTCTAGTGACTTTAGGAATTGCTATAAGTGGTCCATCATTAAACAAATAACCATAGCATAAGTTTGTTAATTCAGTAATCCCAATCTTACACTTAATCGTCATCCTTATTGTTTCCCTTAGTTTGAGAATTTGAATTGTTAGGGGTAAGGATGCATACTACTGAGCCTCTCCAAACCCCATATTTTAGCGGAATTTTTACTGGATTATTGTTATTGTTGTTGAATCGTGGTCTAAAAGGCATTGGTTTTAGGTTGAATAGTCTAGAAATTAGCTTTTTTCAAGTACAAAGCATGTAAGCCATTTAACCTAAAATGCTTATCATTGAGTAATATCCAAATCTTCTTAGTCATAAGCACTTTTTTTATGATTCTAATAGGGTAATGCCTAATCCTCCTCCATCCTTCGGAAGAAAAAAAAACTCATTTTTGTTAATTAACAAATGAAAATAATTTAATCTAGAAAATAACTTTTATAATTAATTAAGAAAATTATTATTCAAATTAATAAAAAATAATTTCTAAATAAAATAGAATAATAACTCTAAAAATAAAAAAATAAACTTAATCTAATTTATCTCAGTTAAATTAAAATAAATAAATTTAATTAAGAAATACTTTCTTAATTATAAAGGAGTTTAATTAATTAAGTCTAATCAAATTGAAATATAATAAATTTTAATTATTGAAAACAATTTTTCTAAAATTTTTAATTATGAATTAATATAATACTAATATTAGTCAAATTAAAAAATAATTTAATTATTTTGGAATTAACTTAAAATTTAAAATTATTTTGAATTCTAATTTGAATATGTGTTATTCTAAATTGGATTACTCCTAATCTAAGAGTAAGCACAAATTTAACTTTGGAATACATTTAATAAGCAAACATTCCTTATTCAAACTTTAAATTACACTAATTCATGTTACCAAACTAAAACCCAACTTTGAAATATCTTATTCCAATAACTAAACACCCTTATCTTAGCTTAAGGTTCCAATAATCTTATTTTTAAGCAAACTTTACTTCAAACTAAGAATAACTTATTCTCAAGTTATGATAAATAATCCTTGTGTCCAAATGCTTTCGTTTTCATCTTTAGGAGACCCTACTCCCAAAAGAAAGTTTTTTGTCACCCTCATGTCGCCTGCTACCACCACTATTGCACCACCATCAGCCTCATGCAACAATCAAATAGTAAATCAAATTATAGAATTAAAGATGACTCCAGGTCCAGTGTTGAAAAATTGAGGTATGATCTCATCCCACGTATAGAAGAACAAAATAATTGTTTTTGTTTAATTTCTCGTTTTAAATTATATAACATGATTAAAGTATAAACATAACAAGTATAAGCATAAATTATACCTTATTATGAATATTGATCTTTTTTTATAGTTCCCTTTGAACTGATTTTTGAAACATGTTCATCATCACCGTTGTAGTCGCACAAGGATTCAACCTCTACCAATATTTATATTAATTAATTAAGAGAATTTTAGTGGTGTAAAGAGGGGTAAGTAAGAAGTGCTGACTATTTTGGAACTTATGCCTATTTGTAATAGGTTTAAACTTTTTAGTGATTTAATTGAATTATAATTTTAAATTTAATTAAACTTTATTAAAATTATAATTAATTATCATTAAATGCTAATTAGACCCAAATAAGATCTAATATCTCATATTTGTCCTTATTTATTAAATATTTTATATTTAACCTTTAAAAGTTTCTTGACTGTAAAATTTATAGTCAAGAACCACTGAATTAAATTACGTTTTTTTTTCTCATTAGTAGTTATGCATGTGTGAACAATTAGATTCCTAAATATGTTGGTAATAAATACAAATTATAACTCTAAATCATATTTAGGATGAGATAAATTTAACTCATTTAATTTATCTTCAATTTTTCAATTAAACAATTTATATCCATAAATCAAGATTAATGTCCAATATTGTGACTAATTTTTATTGATTTTGCAAGCGTTTATATTTTGATTTTGGTTACAAATTCTTGTGTTTTAATCCAAATTTGAATGAATTAAGGACCTTGAAGTATTTTGTGAATGTTATAGGAAAAACAAGAAAAATGGGCAAGAATGGGTCTCACGACCATGACTGTCTCTTGTCACGGGGCGTGATAAGGGTTCACGCCTATGACAACCATTGTCATGGCTCTCACTGGGGTAACAAATCTGTCATGCCTGTGCATGTTATCTTACACTGAATTTAATGTCACGTGTCATGCATGCAGGTTGACGTCGAGTTAAAACAAAACCTAAACCTAGACTCTCAGTATAAATAGAAAAGCATATAGAAGAAAAAGGAGGCAGGAAAAAAGAGGAGGCGAAGAAAAAAAAAGAGATCAGTGGCGGAGAAAAAAGAGAAACAAATAGAGAGCAATTGGGTGAGGAAGACAAAAAAACAACAGGGAGGTGGGAGCTTGGAGCAGAGGTAGAAAGCGAGAGCTAACACCAGAGAGCTTGAGCTTGGTAGGACATTCACCACCAACTTCTTCTTCCGAGAGTCTTCATTTTGTTTGTTCATTTTTATTTCGTCTTCTGATGTTGTTGTTGAACTCATTTATGTTATGTCTGTTGAACTTATTTCCTCTGTTGTTGCTTGGTTGATAGTCCATCTTTAGTTTATTTACTTTGTTCATCACTTTTACATTTCTCTGTTTACTGTTAACATAGGATTGAAGTTTATGAAGATGATGAATTGTTTTTATTCCATGATGGGCTGATTACTTATTCTTGAAAATTAATGTAGCTAATTTAGTCGATCATACATTATGAAAGGATTGTTTTATTGTCTTACTATTTGTTATAGTTTCTAAGCTTATTGGATGTAATAGTTTGGCCAACCTTTGCATCATTTTTGTATTAAACGAAGAATCGAGAGAAGAAGTTTAATATTAGAACAAGAAAGTCAACGCTTAAGTTATGAATTAAAAATATATTAACTTAATTATTAGTTAGGTTTTCATAATTGATTTGGATAATAGACTTGTCGAATACAAAAGTTAGATTTAGTTTTATTGTTTAAATTGACTTTAGAACCCAATTGGTAATTTTAGCAAGACAAATATCCCATTAATTCGCCTTAGTCATACATAGGAGATTAAGTTAGTGAAGTTAATTTCTCAAGAGTTCACCACAACAATTGATCAAATCGTTTTTGCTTCCAGTTAAATTAGTTTACTTTTTAGTTCATTGCTTTATTTTCTTTACAACCTTTTACTCAACAAATCGAGATAGAGTGTTCAAGACTACATTTGTTTTTATTTTTATTCAAAGTTAATTTAAGTGAATCAATTTCACCTCTTTGAGAAGACGACCCTGAGTATTCGACTAAAATTACCTTTTATACTTACAAGTAAGATAGCCTAGGTTTTTAGAACTTATTGTTGGACAACATCTAGCAATGTATCATGACTACCCAAATATTAAGAATGTCAAAGATTAATCTTTTTATCTATAATTTTTCATACGATCCAATCCTTTTATGGTACAATGTTTCAGTTAGACATAGAACATAAAACCAATGTTTATTCTATTTGAGTCCAATTATATTAGTTTTCTACCTCTAGTACTTGATTTTATTAATGACATTTGAAATTATAAGGTGTTATTATACATTGACTAAAGATTTCCTGAATTAATACTAATCGAGAACAACACCTTATTCTTCCTAATCACTTTAGGGAGATGAATCATGTGTCGATCACTCAACTACTTTCATATAGTTTATGCTATATTCAATGACTACGAACTGAGCTACTCTTAACTAGGATAAGTCATAAGCAGTATCAAAGCATAACAATCCTATATTAGATAATTTGAAGATCTCAATTCAAATGATCACTTAATTATCATAATAAAAATTTTCATAGACATATAACTAATGTTCCAAATAGTATCGAGTCAATTCAACAAACTTGTTCTCTAATAAGCACCATACATTTGTGTACATATTTCTATACTTTAGTTTATGAGATTGACCGATTCCTTTATAAGGAATAAACACAATATGTGTTAGTTTTTCTGCTGTATTAATATCTCATTTCATTAAAACAATTATTAGGATAATATATAAATAAAATATAAATCTCATAATATAATGTCATCTTAATTTTATTTGTAATGTATATTTATTTTGTATACTTTATTTTGTACATTAGTTAATTAAACAAATATGTATAAAAATTCAGATAAAGAATATATTTTGAACAATTATGTAATAAAAAATACAATAAACCAATTAAATTTAAAATACAAACGAATGGTTTACTCATCACAGAGCTCTTATAATTATTTCTATTTCTCTGAGTTTCTAAGCTTCTGTTCTTTTTGTTCTGTAATGACAGAGCATAAGTGTAACATTTGTTTTAGTCTATTGTTGTTCATCTGTTTTGCAAGTGTCATACCAATGAGAACAGAATAGATCGTCTGTTCCACTCTGTTCTCAAGCCCTTTCATCCATCCATTTCTAGTTTATTGCAATGGATGGATGAAAGAGCTTGGAACAAGGTGAGAATAGAGAGATGAGATCATACGCACTATTCCCCATACCAATTCCTTGTATTGGTAAGTTTAGATTTTCTTCATTTTCTTTATTGACTTTATTTTACGTAAGATCATAACCGTAACTATTATCTAGCCATATGATGTGAATTAGGAGTTATAAATATTTCTTTTTTCGACCAAAATTTTCATGAAATTCAAGAATAGAATGTATTATTATTATTGCAATAAATGTTAATTGGAATTCATTATATAACTATTATTCAGTGGTTATTAATAATTATTTATTATTAAATAAAAAATTATATTAAAATGAATATTAGTAGGTATAAATATTATAAATAATAAAAGATTTTCTCAAAAAGTTAACTGGCATTTAACTTCTGCAAGCACATGGTGCCATGTCACTGAGTAAGGATACTCATATAAACTTTTAGGTTATTTCCTTCTTACACTTTCCCAGTATTCAAAACAATTCAACCTTAAATACATAAAGACAAGTACATGCATTTCTAATGTTAATAAGAATAATTAAACATAAAAAAGAAGGGTTTTTTTTTCTTTTCCTTTCTATTAAGATCATTAAAACTCTCTGTTCAATCTGTTCCTCAAACATATTTTATGTTTTATCATGTACATACTTGTCACCTTCGCGATGCCATGCACGATGGGAAGAAGAAAATATCATCATTCATTCCTATGCCTATCTTACGAACACAATGACCTATAATCAACTCACAAATTAACTAAGGTCCAGAAAGCAAATTACTTTGTTTCCATTTTCCTTTCATGCCCAAACCAATCTCCCAAATCTTCATCATCAGTACATTCAAAGAACTTTGACTTTCTTTGGGTGTCAGCATGCTCACATTCGTCATTACTTACTTCAGTTCTTGCACCAATTTTGTTCCTCTCTAACATCTCATGCTTCACCATCTCTTTACTGCACAGTGTTTTAGACAAATTACTCTCACCCCCAGCAACTGGGAAATCTAAAAATTTGGAATCCCCAGCCAACGATATTGATTGATCTTCTTCTCCTTCCACTACGAATCTCCTCATCCCCGCAACATTGTGTCTACCCATTGAATCCGTTCCCACAGACTTACGACCATCCGCTTCATTTTTATTGAGGAATCTCTCATGTTCACGACTGGGATAATTTACATACTCACCCTGATTCCGAGTAAATTTAGTTGAAGCATTTGAGGCCTTGGATCTTCGATGATCACATTTCAAGCATACAATGTTTCTTCTAAAATTGATGTAGCTACAACTGCAGACCCATAATTATAAACTGTACATTAATCAATGCTCTAGTGTAACTAATTCATATAATGGCTCCTAGGAATTTAAAAATGATTGAATGAGGAAGAAATACTAACGAGTCACACTCCCATTCCCCAGGATTAAGCAGTCGCTTTGTAGGCTTTTCTTTGCATTGAAGACATCTTGTATTCTTTGCAAAGTTTAAGAAGTTGCATCTGCAATAATTGAATTACAGAATAAGAACCAGAGCGTTATTAAAGTATGTCAAGAAGTCTGAGAAATATTACTTTTCACAAATCCAGTCTCCTTTCTTCAGCGGAAGATGGTCTTGATCCTCTTTTAGCTGCTTCAGTCTTTCTTCACAAAAGCAATCACATCTCAAGCACTTAATGTTCTTGCCGAAGTTGAGGAAATTGCATCTGAAACAACAACACGAAAGAAAATTCACTTCATTCCTTGAATTGATGACTCAACACTTTAAATTATCATAAGACCAATAATTAAATTACTTGGGGCAAATCCAATCTCCTCGCTTCATTGGAATATTTATGTGGTTTTTCTCCTGCCGATTTGCAAAATGATTACATGCACTTCTTTCTATGGCCGTGCTGCTAGTTTGCGGATCATATTGACTGCCAAAAGCCACCAATGCTTTCAGCATTTTTCTCACTGCCTCTCTCACCAATTTATTTTGACACAGTTCGTTCTCCAGTGTATTGGAAATTGAATGAAGGCCATACGTCAGTAGGAAACGCATCACATCCACAGTTTGTGCTTCTTCATGTTCATATGCCTTTAAATATGCTCTCTCACAGTGACCCCTCAAGTTGCAGGAGCCACAAACCTACAAAATTGGTTGTTGAAATGAGATATGATGCACTACCAGCAATTTAGGTCAGATTTGTTCAAATCATGAATGTGTAGAGTCGACCAGTAACCACTTAAAAAATATGAAATCCAAAAGCATAAGGGTTATAATATTCAACACTCACGTTTTCTTCATCAATGCCAACATGTGCTCGAAGACGCTTCCCTGAATTGACAACTTTTCGATCTATGCTTGGGCAGCCGCACCCAGCAATGACTTCAATATCTTTCCTTGATAAGAACCTGGTAACAGAAGAGTTAGCTGAACACCAGTCTTTTGAAAAAAGAGAACAACTTCATTTGCTAAAGATTACCTATACCTGAAGCATAAAACTTGAGCAGTTCACACGTGCTCCGACCACCCAATATTTGTCATGATTCCTATTGAAAAAACTTTTGCAATTTCTGAAACAAGATAATTTCTTTTGAATAATTTTTTAAAAAAACTTTTTACTGACTCAAAATTATCCTGTTCCAGAAATTTCAAAAAGTATTTTCAACTCAAAATTGATTATTTGACTAAATTGACTCTATCGACTATCACATGAAAGGTGAAATCTTCATTGACGGCCCACGACAATGGCCCCGCAAAAGAAATCACTTTCCCTGACATGGACCTTTAATCAAACATTTCGCCTGCAGAGCTGAATGCGTATGTCATTACCTTATAAGCCCAGACCGATCACGCGCAAAGTTCAGGCACGCAGTTCTAACAACATTCACTTCCTTGGAGCTGAATTCCCCGCTTCTGAGCGGGTTTCCATCACCTTCAAAATATCCCCTTTTTAGCAAAACTTCCATAAAATCTACCCATTCAGGCCAAGGATGCGAAATCTGAATCTTTGATTCATTTACTTTGGTGGGTTCTCTCTGACTTGGAGATTTTTCAGTTTTTGACCATTGTTGGGTTGTTTGGAGGGTAGGTTTCGAAGAATAGAGCACCTCCGCTTCACTGTAAATGGACTCAAATTTCGACTTTGGAAAGAGGGTTTTAGGGAAGATGCGAATATCTGAGATGGGCAGATCGAATTTGGAGCTCTTCCATTGACTTGCGAGGATTGAGCAGAGATTTCGGTTCCGGTAACAAAAGAGCATATGCATTGCCACTTATGGGTTAGAGAGTGCTGCTGATCTAATTTGGCGCGAATAAGTCCTGATTTTGAGTTGTAAATGATGTTGATGATGTGTCTGCTGAGTATATGTGATTACAGATTACCGTTTCATATCCCGTCGTTTAGAAACAAGAGTCCTTTATGCGGGATTTCTTTATGCGGGATTTGATTTTGCGTTCTGTTAGTCTTTATAAGTATTTATCTATTTAATTTTTGTCTGGTTCTATATTCCATTTGATTACTTATTTTATTACTCTATTCTTATCTTATTTTATAAGTATCTATCTATCTAATTTCTTTCTGATTCCACCTCACATTTAACATTATCATAGACCTAATAATTTAATTTAATTTAATTATATTTTTTATTTCAGTTCTATTAATTTTTTATTTTTGAAAGCTTCTTCATGACTACTCTTGGTGTATAATAAGCTGATGTGGACAATTCACCACCATATCAAAGAGGAGACTAAGACTTAGGAAGCTTTAAACAGTAAACATGTTAGACAACACAAAATCATCTAGGGCGAAAAAGAAGGCCATATGCTGATTTTGAACGCCTCAAAAGGTTTTAGGGTCTTTCGACATTAGAAAAGAATGGACAGGAGATAGAAGATAGTGGGTCAAATGAACCAAGTTATGAAACTTTCGTGGAAAATTGGCTCTCGCCATAGCAAGAGGACACCCAGAAATCGTGAAAAGAGGGTGAATTGCAAAACCTAGGTGTGAATTAGATTAAAAGGACCTGGAACAAAAGAAAAGAGGGAGCTTTGTAGAACTTAGTTGTGAATCAAATTAAAACAGGGGAAAGGGTGATTTGAGGAGCCTAGGTGTGAAACAGAGTGAGGGGACCTAGAATACACGAAAAAGGGTGCTTGTAAAAGCCAGTTGTGAATCAAATATAGTGGATTCAGAATAGAGATAAAGAGGAGGATGCACAGAACCTACTAGATTGAGCTTCCCACAAGAAAACCCTGGAGTGAAGTGCTTGTTGTGAATCACTCTTCAGTTAATGGTATTAGTTTAAATTATTTCCCTCTCGTGGAATATGAAGTGTTGAATTTTTCTGAGGAGGATATTAAGGTAAAGGTTGATTATTGTAGCACTGCAAGTCTGCACTAGTAAGGGTAATAACTTAAGCCAGAGTTCCACTTAAGGTGACGGAGAGGTGGAATCATGTAGTTAATTATATCTTATATTTATTGAAAATGACATCCTCCTATTTCGATTTCAAAATGGAGGTGACATCAAACTGATTTTGAAAAGAGGACCATGGATATTCGAGCAATACACCTACTCATTCTTAAGAAGTGGAGGCGAAAACTTAAACCAGATTTAAAAAGCTTTTACCAACTACCTATATGGATCACCTTTCCTAATTTAGACATGCAGTTTTGATCAACTAAGATGTTGAGTCTGAGAAGGCCTGATACCTAACCATGAGCGGAGAGCTCCCTCCTTCTCTGGATCAGGAAAATTTTCCAGCTCTGTCAACCTCAAACCTTGATAAGGAGTAGGCAACTAAAAGAATTGAAAAAGATATCGAAGTAGAGAGCTCATCTAGCCCTAAGGGAGCTTGGAAACACAAACTGAATACGCAACATAACAAAGGTATGCTTAAGCATTTCTCAAATGTGATGACTGAAGGCGTTTTAACTCCTCCTAAGGAGCTTTTGCAAGCAGGAGCTTCAGTGTGGTCTGCCTCCTTAGTTGGCTACTTCTGAAGCAAACGTCCAGCTTTTCCACTAGTCAAAGCTTGGGCTGAAGCTCACTGGAATAAAAAAAAATTTGGAGAAGACCATGTTAATGTCAGATGGGAATATACTCTTTAAATTTTGTTCTGAGCAACATCTTCTGGAGATTATGGAAACTGGACCATGGCATGTTGGTGGACAACTGATGTTTTTACAGAAATGGAAAACGGGGATAGATTGTGACAGGAATAGCATTGATGCATTTCCCCTTTGGGTCCAATTCCATAACATTCCTCTGGAACTCTGGACAGTCGAAGGCCTTAGTTGTATAGCTAGTGCCTTAGGTAAACCAATTTGTATGGATTCTCAGACTGCTCATATGGAAAGGATTTTCTATGCAAAAATCTGTATAGAAATTGATAGGAAGAAGGAACTGCCAAATAAACTTCCTATGCCCTACAACTCAATCAATAACAAAAGTTAAGTATAATGTTGTTGCCTCTGTTACAAACCAAACCATCTGGTTACAGAAA
>JAOQMM010000171.1:5276222-5291558 GCA_027563515.1 Erythroxylum platyclados | reverse complement strand
TTTTTTAATCCGGGGTATTCTTTGTAGTTATAGAGGATTTTCTTATTTTCAACAAAACTTTTACTTATTTTTATACAGGGGGCAATGTGCTGAAAACTTCAGAGGCTTTAATTCCTTAAGACGTTTTCTTCCGAGGCTTCATCACAACACTACTGAGAATACCTTCATTTGGAAGCTAAATCCCAATGGCGTCTTCATTAATAAATCTTGTTATGGTTGTTTACAAGAGGTACTACCGCAAGTTCCTTGGTATAAAATATTGTGGAAGTATAGTATCAATTCTAAAGCTTCTATATTTGCATAACTTGCCGTTAAAAACAGATTGAGCACCAAAGATCGTTGGTATGGGAGCTTTAACCTTATTTGTGAATCGTGTAAAATGTCCCTGGAAAGTAGGAACCACTTATTCTTTGGATGTTTGTATTCCAAGAGTATCTGGAACCGACTGCTTCATAATCTAGAGGCTACCAACAACATATACGAATGGGATGTCACCTTATATTGGGTGATTAACGTTGTAGATGCATGGAAAGAGGAAGGAATCCTCATCAACATTTTTTTCACCACTGCTATTTACAGCATATGGAAGGAAAGGAATAGGCGATTGTATAGAGGAGAGAAAACTTCGAAATACCAACTTGCAGAAGTATATTTAACGAGGTTAGGAACCTTGTAATAGCCAAGGAAGTAAAGCAGAAAATATCAACAATAATGCAAACTAGATGGAGTCTTTAAGTAGTTAAAATTTATGTTGTTACTTCAGTTTTTGGTGTGTAAGTAGCATGTAAAGGGAGTTTTTGGATTCGCTGTTGGAATCCTTCTTCTACTTTTGTAGGTGTAAATAGTTTTACTATAGTCAATGAAATTCCTTCAAAATTAAAAAAAAACTAAGATGTTGAGTGGGATTACTAGCTATACGGGGAGACCTTATTGTGGACATAAGCTTACCTCAACAAAATCCAGAGTCTCCTATGCTCGAATCTTAATTGAGGTTGATGCAATAAAGGAACTAATGGATCACATTAAATTTATGGGGCCAAATGGTTCTGAGTACTAACAAATATATTCTATGAGTGGAAGCCTTAACAATGCAGGCTATATTCAGCTTTTGGCTATAAACAAGAGCACGGTCAAAGAAAGGTATAGAAGTCTGGGTTAGGAAAGGAATATTAATGTTGCTGAAGATAAGAAGGATGAAGTATATTGACCATTAAAATAGAAGTGGACAGTGGGAATATAGCAACTACTATTAACCATATCCAGTAGAATCTAGTAATACTAGAATCTTCGATTGGCACGACAACAAATACTTCTTAGGATGTCTTGAAGAAGGAAAGGAAAAGCAAAAACTTTTGAATGTATTAAGGTTAGTATGCAAAGGGAATTACAGGAAATGAATGTATCGTAGATTCTTAAGGTGATAAAAGAGAGCAATACTTCTAACTTTACCTTCCCAATCGCTACAGACAATGAATGTATTGTAGATTCTTAGGGGGATAAAAGAGAGCAATACTCTTAACTCTTACCTTCCTAATAGCTACAGGTAACGAATGTATTGCAGATTCTTAGGGGATAAAAGAGAGCAATACTCCTAAATCCTACCTTTCGAATGGTTACAGGCAATGAATGCATTGCAGATTCCTAGGAGGATAAAAGACAACAATACTCCTAACTTTTACCTTCCCAATAGCTAATCTCAACTTAGTAGCATAAAACATCAGGGAATAAAAGATCCCAAGAAAAGAGAGTTCATTAACAAGTGTGAGAGACTAGACTGAGGATGCAAAATTCTAAGTTCATGTTTGTAGAATTCTAGCATTAATCTAATGGAGGACTTACAATAAATGTTAAATTTTGTTTGTTATGGAAAGATCAAGATTAGGATTGACATGTTTATTTGGGCCCAACATAACTCGACCTAAAGTCAACAAACCTAATCCTTTTATTTTCAAAATTTCAGATTTTGGGTGAGGCTCGAACATTCAAGCTCAGCTTGACCGAAAGCCTGACCCATCTCCTTTTTTATATATGAAACAATGTAATATTATGCTAAGTAAAAGAATATCGTTTCAATAAACACTCTTCTTCGATTCTTTTCGTAGCCACTTTCATTCACTATAGATTAATTGAAATTAAATTACTCAATCCTCAACTCCCTCGTTCCTTGTTAGCAACCCACTCCTTGTCCGGTCATCCTCGTCCTCTGCTTTGCTCCTTTACTCAATTGCTCTTTGCTCCTTGTCCTCAGTCATCTGCCATAGTCACTATTTCTATATCCTTTATGTATACATCTTTGTCTCCCTTATCCTCTGGTATGTTCATAGCTTTCTTCCTTTCTTCTTCATTATTGGCACCAATATGTTTCTTCTTCTTTCAATGCATGTAGTGTGTTGTATGTTACTTTTAGAAATGGACTAGAGTTGGGTTTTGTGCGGAGTAGTCAAGTATATGGTCATCTACTATTTATATGTTCCAGTTTTGATTTCAAATTTGGGGTTTTCTTTCTTTTGGGTTTTTGCTTCAGTTTTGTGTCTATTAGAGATTTTAGGGTAGAAATAACGCGATTGGCAATAGAATACATGTAGATAATCCTTAACATAAAAGTACTCAACATAGATTTAAACTAAAGGTCCAGACATTTATAGATATCATTTCTTACTCACTGCTCTCTTATATTAGAAGACAGCTAATAATTTTGTTGGAATGCTTCAAAATAGATAGAGAGGACAAAAGCAAAAGTGCAACATAATCTTACATATATAAACTATAGTCAAAATTGAGCAAAGGCTTTAAGAAAACATAAAGAGAAACGTTATTTCAAAAGAATATTATTTGCAACTATATTGTATAAGAGAAGTAGGATAAAAATAGCAAAACGTAACAAGTTCCAGATCTTGTACATGTAAAGAGAATGACTAGGAATAGCAAACAAGAGAGGAATGGAAAAAGAAAAAGAAGATCACACAAAACTTACCTTTTCTTTTCCCCTCAATTTACTCCAAATCAGGATATTGATGATAGTATCCATTATAATATAACTCCTTTGAATGATCACTAAAGCAAAGGTCATTCCCTTTTAGTTTACCATACATAGAAGATTTTAATTCCTATTCAAATTTAACCTGAATTACTTTAAGCATTGCTTGAATAAATGATATATACTATATATGTTGGTAAAAGATGTACATATGAAATAGATATGTATTTGTTGCTATATTGTTGTATATATGTAATATTCCATTGGTTCTTTTAGAAGATTAATTATGTTGAATTATCAAGTCAAAAGACTGCTAATTCTAAGGACTTTTTAGTGGAAATTTTCCTATATGGGTTTTAAAACATATTAATTTATAAAAGGAATTAATACTTAAATATTTCATAAAGAAACTGTGAAATGTATCAATTTCCAAATACATATATGCAAATGAATTTGGTACTCAATTTCTAGATTTATCACTTGCATTCTATATTTGAAAAGATTACGATTACATTTTAGATTTCCTAACTCAACTTGATAGAGCTGTTTAGATGATAAAGTATATCCTTAATTAATTAAGGTTATTATATATTTTCTTTCTCCTTTCCATAGAAAAACATAACTAGTGGCTTAAATTTCCTAGAGAATTTTGTTATAGCCATACACATTTTATTAAAAGTTTTCTTAATTATTTCTTTTCTTAGCTAAGTTACAAAAGTGTGTATGTATAAATGTAAAATTGTAAATACTCATGTAAATGCTCATTAAATTTAGTGCTTATATATGTAAATGTCCATTAAAGCACAAATATACATATAAATGTCTATGAATAACTTATATGCTTATTAAATTTACTATATATTTATATATATATGTTAAATGTTCATTAAAGTGTATGTATACATGTAAATGTCCATAAACAACTTATATGCTCATATATATTGATTGTTTCATATAGATGAACTTATTCCTTTAGTGGAAAGTTCTAATCTAGTACCATATAAGTACACCATCGGAGAGTTCTAACCCGGTACCAAGTAAAGAAATGATGCAGATTCAAAGAACATGTTTATTGAGAAGTGATTTTTGGAATCACTTCAACAAAACTATATCAAGGGACAGAGTAGAAAAGGTGAATGTAAGTACTATCACAAGATGTTGGCTGGGAGTTTTAATGGTGAAACTTATCATTTGAAGAGACATATAGAGTTGTACAATAGAAAGAAGATCGTATCAGGAGTTCAAACATTTTTTTATCCTTAACCTAATGAAAGGGAAAAATAAAATGACTGCTACAATTTACAACAACGATAAAAAAAAGTTTTTGATCACTAAGATGATTATTGGTGATGAATAGCCACTTTTCATTATCAATAGCAAAAACTTCAGGATTGTGCTCACCTCACTCCAACACCTTCATGGTCAAAAGAATGAAATATTGAAAATGTTATTGAGTATCACAGTTGGGTAGCCATCACATTAGATATATAGATGACTGACAACTCAAAGAAAGATTATATGATGGTGACGACATAATATATTGAAAGTGATTATATTGCAGTTAGTTGCTAAGGTAAATTATATTCTTTAATATTATTATCATTTATTTATTGATTATGTTATAATTGATATTTACTGATATTTTTAAATGGTAGGTTTATTTATACGCCAATGCCGCATACAAGTGAAAGGTTGATAAACATGTTGGTGGATTGCTTAATGGATTGGAATATTGATACGAAGCTCTCAATCATAACTCTCGATAACTGAAGCATAAATGATGTGATGATAGAAAAATTAAATAGCAAGTTATAGGTTGAGAGCTTGTTGATTAGTGGAAGGTTATTCCATATGCGTTATTTTACATATATCATGAATTTGATTATGAAGGGTGAGTTAGAGGTGATAAAGGAAGTAGTATAGTTGATCCAGAATAGTATAGTGTATTAGAGTGCACCATTAATAGTGTAGAAAATTTTGAAGAAACTAAACGATAATTACGCATTATGTTCATGAAGAAGTTATTGGAATTTTCCTACTAGATGGGCAATTCCTATAAAGTTTTTATTAATCAGTAATGATGTTAAGATGTCTGTTACCATCATAAGAATGCCTCTTATAGGTATAAAACTCTAAAATTAAAGTTCTAAAAGGAGACAACATCTTAAGATAACAAAGTCCTAACCAATTAAAACACGAGTTCAACATTTGTCTTAGGATGCACTAGCACCAATTTTGTTCTAGACCTTCCAATGTGCGTAACAAAGGCGAGTTCAAAGTCAATTATAGGTTAGACTATAACATTTTCTTCATTTTATAAAACTAGTACAAATTTGGCATTGATCACAAGTATGACTTTGATGTTGTTTACATTTTGTTCCTCACCCTACCAAAATTTAGTTTAAGATTAGCAATACTTGTTTGTTATATTTGGTGCTAGTTACATTTTGTAATCTTTTAGTAATGCTTTCTACTTCACTTAAATCATCATTATGGGCCTTACTTTAATTTCTTGAAGAAGCAAAGCTTCAATTCTTGTATATAAGTCCATGATTAAGTTACTAAAGGCTTCAAACGTCCAGTAACTTTCAACATTTAAGTAGCAAATACTTGATTTCCATCAGCATGAATTGTAAATTGTATCTTATTATAAATTTTGGTTTCATTCTTTACATCTTTCCTCGAATTTATGTCATACGTCAAAACAACCACAATCACACAAATGTCTAGCCTCTAACATTATCCTCACAAATAAGTTAAGAGAATTATACAAGTGGTATATATAGGTGTAAGCCAAAAGTGTTATCTCTTATAGAGCTTATACCTATTTATAATAAAGTTTAGACCCTTAAGTGATTAACTTGAAATATAATTCTAATTTCAGTTAAATTTTAATTAAGATTATAATTAAATCTAGCCCTTAAGTGATTAATTTGAAATATAATTCTAATTTCAGTTAAATTTTAATTAAGATTATAATTAAATCTAGTTAAATACTAGTTAAATCCCATTAAGATATATCCAATATATAATATTAGCCCTTATTGGTCAAATATTTTATATTTGATTTTAAAGTTTTTCAAACTTTACAATCAAGTCTGGCTTGATTAAATTATTCTTTTCTCTTTGCAATTGTTCTTTGTGTATGACCCATTAAATTCATAAATATGTTGGTATTAGATATAAATTGTAATCCTAGACTATACTTAATTAAACTCTTTTAATTTATGTTTAATTATCTAATTAAATAATTAATATCTATAAATCAAGATTATCTCTTACTAAAGATTATCACTTACTAACATATCATAACTACCCAAATATTAAGAATGTTAAAGTGATTTTGATTAACCTTTTTCATGCATAATTTTTATATAATTCAATTATTTCATCATATAATATTATTAATTAAATAGATAATATAAAATTAATATATACTTTATTTAAGATCAATCATACTATTTCTCCAGCATGAGTAACTGATTGTTTTAGTAAAATTTAAAAACTTTTTTCAAAGTATCATTTCACTTTGGCCAAATATTTCTTAAATCATTAACAAAACATTCTTACTAATTACTTTAGAGTAACAAATTATATTTTAATCAATTAGCTACTATCATATAAGATATTTCATAAGTAGTATCAAAATATAACAACTTTTACATAAGACACTTTAGAAATATCAAGTAAAATGATCAATTATACAATCATTATAACTTCTGTATGAATTTTTCTTCTTAAGTCAGTTCAATGAAGTTGTTATCTAACAAGTACTTATATGTTTGATTAGGTATCACCATATCTTAGTTTATAAGATCAACTATTTCCTTCATAAGAAAGAAATAACGTATTTTACTTTTTCTACTTTACAACTAAGAACTATTTAAATATAATATAAAATTTTGTTTTCATCACAAATTCAATTGTAAAAATATATTTATCCTATAAATTTATTTTATTTATTAGTTAATTAAATAAATATGTATAAAATAAAAAAATACATTTTATTAATTATGTCACGTGGTTGGTTGTTTGTAATACATAAATCAACAATATTAAAATGACAAATGGTATGTTCACAAGGTTTTTGTCAATACTTTTCTAATGTACTGTAATCTTAAAGGAAACAGCTAGTGTATCCCGGATTTGAAAATATGCGCGAAGGACAAGAGAAAAGATAACTATTCACATCACACCTAAAAAAGAAAAGGAAAAGAAATCTTTGTGTTAATCCCAACTCGATTTTGGGTCTACAAAAATTCAAAAGAAAGCAGTAGATGTGTCTGTAACCATGATGTGTATTGCGGAAAGCTGTAGTTAATTACTTCTATAAAAAGACTTGATGACAAGAAACGGGTCATCTTCTTATGCTTAATGTTGAACTTGCTGTATGTCTTCCTGGCATATCAAAAAGAGTGGGCTATTGGCTGTGCTCAGGTTAGGTTACAGGCCATCTTATGAATTTAATAGGATTGGTATAAGAACAAAGATCTAATAGCTCACCAATGATCCCTTCTGCAAGTGGAGAATGACTAGGCATCAATCAATCAAATTTGGCTACGGGAAGGACTGGACTCTTATTTGTTTTTCTTAAGACGAAATTTCGTAAGCTAAAAGCACTTGGTCTCGTATGAAATTCAAGATAGGTTAGCAATTTATGTAGCCAGTTGCGAAACAAGGGTCTGTGTCATGACGTTTCCTATGCGGAATTGGTTGAGAAAATGGTTGCTAGTGGTGAGCCAAGAACAATGCAACGACAAAGGCTGCCATTATTAAGTTCATTCTAGGCCATTAATTATACAAAGACTGCGTGTTGTTTGACTTGTACTGATGCTCGAAACATTCTGCACTTGTTTCGGACCAGAATGTTGACTATCTATTTTACCACTTTGATTTGGCCATCATCTTGAAAGAATTAAAACCTTGGTTTGCAAGATAATCCCTGTCAGTTTAGCATAGCTAAGCTTATTTAATCTGGAAAGTTGAGGATGCATCACTGAGATTAAGATTGTCATATACAAAGCTTTAGACAGTTTCTGTGGTTTGTGGAAGAGGTTGTAGTTGATGCAGGTCATGGATTTCCAATTTCCTAAACTCTTAAACATAAACCATGCATGCATTTGCTAATTGTGCTTGTGAACTCTGATATAGATTCTTGCCTATAGGCATCAACTTGAGTTGTCGAGTCTTCTTAATAGCTTAATTTCAGGCTAAGCTCGTTCTACCACAGACTGGTTAAATTATAGCCAGCATTAAGAGAAAGAAGGTAGGCATTGATCGACTAAAGAAGGAGATGCTTATTCGAGTCTTTAGTTATAAAAAAGAAAAGAAAAGAAGATATTCTTACTTCTTTTGGTAATTAAAAGATGCTTTCTACATGTTAATTTTGCTCATGGAGTTTTTCCAACCCTTACTTTCCTGATGCTCTTCCATCACCTTGACAAATATTGAAAGGGACAGAATGTAAGTTTCCATACCGGGATGATGCTTTTACGTCTATAATTGGATCGAGCTTTTATGTCTTTAACATGAACTACAAGCATTTAATTATAAATCCACAAAAATCAGGATGGCACAACTTGAGTTCAAACCTCTGAATCATTAACATTTTGACAGCATGTTTATAAACCATTTAATCCATGTTCTTACATGAGGCCATAAATTACTTGTATATGATTCTAACGGTAGACATAATAGGAAAAGACAGGAAACATGAGCACTGTGACATTCTTTTCATTTGATCTCCTGAATTGGGTACAAAGCAGCTTCAAGAAAATGTCAAATTTTTCATCTATCAAACAAAAACTTCTTTTTCTACAACCGTGTCCTCAATACATTTCACTCTGCTCTAAGCCGTTCTTCAGCCTGTTTCTCTCCTATGACGATTTGGAAGTTCCGTTTATGTATTGTTATGTACATGCTCTTGAAATCTCTTTGGAGCTCAAAGGCCAAGATTACAATAAATTGTCTTCCTGTTGCAGTTGTAGAGCTGTAAGCCTCTCAATGAATTTGTCCAATGCTTCCTTCATCCACCCATGTCTACAAACTTCCCGAGCATCGTCCACCGTCATCTGAGTAATACGTAGTTTCACGTATATTAGTATTCGGTTACCGTGAAAAAGTAATTAGTCATTTCTTTTTGTGCAAATTAGAAAGTGTCAAGCAGCAGCTAGCTAGCTTACCCAAATTCTTTGTCTCATGTTCTTCTCTGGCCAGATATCAAGTTGCTCCGTCACAAGTAAAGGGAACATGTACCCTTCGTAAAATGTACCGGTCCTTTTGCTTAAAAAGCTCCACTTGCCAAGTTTTACCTGTCGTTTGCATGAGAAAACCACATTAGACAACGGAATGAAATTAGCCATGGCTATACCTGTGTTACAACATGAAACAACCTCTTCAAGGGTTTGTTGTGAGTGGACACTAACCTCGACTTTGCCAAGAACTCCTGCTTCTTCAAGTGACTCTCTGGAGGCTGCTTGTTCAACAGATTCATCGAGTTCCCACCCACCCTAATCACGAGATAACGATATCTATGTTAATACACTAAAATATGAATACGTGTGCCTGTGGTTTTAATTAACACAAGCTATAAAATGTATCTGGATTACCTTAGGGAACATCATTCCTCCACTACCCTTCCGCGAAGTGATAACTAGAACCTCCAATTCATCACTGACAGAGCCGTCGCTGCATATCTTGTATCTATACGGAATGCATCTGCAAGTTGAACAAAATTCAAGAAAATGAGTTTTTAGCTAAGGAAGGTACGTTTAAAGAAAACAGTATGCATAATATAGAAGATTTGCAACAATATTACAGAAAGAGACCCAGGCCTCAGTCAGAAGAAGGTTTATGGGAAAGCCACTCATCTCTTGGCTAATTCTGAACACAAATCTAAATGGCATAACTCCAAGAAACGAGTAGAAATTCAAGTTCTCACCCAACAACTTGGCGACGACCCATGTTATCGTATCTCTGCAACTGTCTTCCTGTGCGAGCCACCAAACATGCCATATCTTCTAAAAATTCTTGTTGAAAAAGGATTGAGCACGATTCTCTTTACTGAACAAATTTAACCAATATAGAACAAATCACTTGTCCTTTTGATCCACTATGCATACAACCCGGGTAGAGATGAATATTATATATATCAACAACCTCAGATTGATTAGAGACGAAGAAAGGTTTAGATATGAGTAGATAAGCTGTAAGGAAACTGGATATGAAGATTATGAGTGAAAAAGATGGAAGAAGATGAAGAATGAGGGAAGCTATATATAGAAACAAAGAAGGGTCCTATATGATGTACTTAGCTAACACCGTGGATGCGTTAAAGCTAATGATGGAGAGACAAAAGAAGCAGACAAAGTCTAAATTTTATTATGAGAAGCATTGATTTGATATACATCCCTCGCTTTCTTGGTTAAAACAGGTAGTTACTAGGAAGCAACGTAAGTCCTACGCGTCTGTCTCCTCGTTTGGCCGACGTTCTCCGTCGTTTCCTAGCAAGCATGGATTCGTTTCATGTTTTTATTTTTTATTTTTTTATCTAATTACATGGAGAGTAATTCAGCATGCAATTAGCCATTGAAACCATTTATGCCATAAAACTACTATAGAGAAACATGCACCACTAAATGTAAATGAGGTGTACAAAAATCCATTATACAAACTTAGCTGAGGTTCGTTCTTAACATTTTATACTTCTCGGGTAAAATAAAAAAATGACCTATATTTTGTCTTTTTTTGTTCTTTATGAGTATCAAAAGTAGGCTTTCATAAAAAACAAAATAGGTACAAGTCAAGAGAGGAGCCTGGGCAGGTACCTCTATTGCCCTTGTCAAGGGTCGGGTTTGAATCTACCTTATATTTTTCACAATATTCTAGGTTTGATATTGTTTCATATTGATTAAGGTAATAAGTTAAAAATATTTAAATGTTAACTTATTTCAATTATTGCTATCATTTTATTACGTTGAAACATAATTAATAAATTGCCTTTAAACATAATTAGGTTTTACTCCATATTAAATTATCGAAAACAGTCTCTCTATTATATAGAAGTAAGGCTATATACTATCGGACTTTCCTAAATTTCGCGCTTTAACGAGACTTCAACTTAATGATGATGATAATGATGACGACGAGGAGTTCCTATCAAATTATGTTGTCGTCCAATTTTTTTAGATTCAGTCCTATTTTTGGGTTCATCATTTACATGATGCATACTTATTTTGAACGAACTATAAGATTGACTCATTATCGTGTACAAAGAAGAAAAGGGCAAGAGTACTGGTGACCCTAGTTATGAATTCTCAGACGTATGTGTGTTACATACGTGTGCGAACAGTAGGCGCGTATTTCTTTCTTTCTTTCCACTGTTGGTAAGGTCCACACGCCTGGGAGGAGAAAGAGTAATAAACAATAATAAAAACGTTCTCCGACAGATTTAGAAGTGAAATCCAAGCTGACTTAGAGAACACGAGCACGTGTGAGAGCATTTGCTGACTTTATTTTAGTTGGGAAGGTAGAAAACCCTATTTACTAGACTATTATTCTCATTGTTAACTTATTAGTCTCTAGTCCATTGCCTCGTGGATGACGAGCATCATTGGTTTGCCCCACGTTACTTGGTCTAGGAGGCTTATTATTAATGTATTTTCTCAATTACTTTATCAATTTTTTTATAATCAAAACTTTCAGCGAATAATTTTTGAATAATACTAAAATAATAAAAAGTCAATTTAAACTTCAGGATCGTCATCATAATATAATTTGAATATTAATGTTTTAGAGTATTTAAATTCAAGTTTAATATTTTCAAACATTTAAAATAAATTTTAATGGATTAAAATTTTAAGGGCATGGGACTTTTATATTTTTTAAAACAGGAACAACAACAACAACAACAATTCAACAAAAATTCTGTTAACACCTAGAGTCTGAAAAATTTTAGTAGTATATAGTCTTACTCTTAATTAATATAAAGATTGTTTTATATTTTTTAAAAATTATTAATAAAGAATCAAATATAAGATGATGAACCATTGTAGGTGTTACAGAATATACAATTTTAAGAGTTAAGGATGTCTTTAGTCTAATAATATTTTGATTCTCATCTTCATTAATTGCTCATGACTTGCTAATATTTTTTCCGCTTAATTTCTACCCACTATAGCGAGACTCTAATGAAAATTTTTAATCACAACTTCATATGGGACAAAGCTTGGATCCTGAACTTTTTTTTTTTTTATCACAAGGTGTTTTGAGTGGGTTTAAATTGTTAGTGATATCTTTAAGCTATTACTACGCTCAAACTAATCCCTATTCCTATCGAGTGGGATCTTGAGAGATAATAAAGTACTACCACCAACTATTTAATACTTAGCATAACTTAAGTAGAGTTTGAACTTTTGATCTTGCTTAAGCAAAAATCAACCCCTTATTGTTGAAATTCAGTGCTCAATAGTTGACTAAACTATTATTTGATATACCTAAACTAAGAAATGCAAAGAAAAAGAATTGAGTTTTAATTAATGACTAAGTAAAATAACTCTCGCTTGCTTTCTGACGTACCAAAGAAGCATACCCTTCTAACAAGAAATCATGTTTGTTTTGTAAGGCTAGAAGAAAAGATTGGGTTGAGTGAAGGAAACTAATAAAAGCTTAAAAAAGTGGAAGACACGTCATACTTCACTAGCAAATTCGTTGTCCTCAACATCCACTTGTTCGATATTTGGTTGCACGAACAACTTCCAAGTTCAAACTACTTAGCCTGCATACAGGATCTCCCTGAACAAGAGCAACAAGGTACGTGGCAAGGCTTACTTTTGATATATCTCTATTTTACCTCTATTTTATTTTTTTTATGAGAGTTTACTTTTAACACTCGAAAAGAACTATTTTATCTTGAACCTACCTTGATTGCGTGTATATATATATATATATATATATCAAACAATAACTTAAAGAGTTAGGTAGCGTCAAATAAGGCTTAGATCTAGCCTCTACAACATGGTAAGTGCCATAAAACTAATCATCATAATTCATAACATCAAAGAAAGAGACAATTAACGGAAGTAAAGTTACCAACGTCCACAATAATAATTAGGTTTTGAGTGTCCCCATTCTGCCTGTTTCTTCGGGTTTGTTAATGTATGCCAACTTACTCTATCTGTGATTTCAACGGTAAGTATACTATAACCGTCAACTTAAATAATTAATATCCTTTCATATCATTTGGTTGCATTGAATAAAATAAATATAATATAATATAAAATGATATATAATTCCTAAAAGCATACTAATATTGTTAGACAAAACATACATCATCATCATTATCAACACTCAGGTAAAATTTTGCACTAATACGGGATGTAGAGAGATCTAATAATACGCAATCTTACTCTTACTTAGTAAAGAGACTGTCTTCAGTAGACTCACATACAAATATGACATAAAAATTAAAAAAAATTAGATCTGAAAAGATCCAATAATTTACAGCCTTATTCCTAACTAGCAGAGAAACTGTTTCTAAATGATCCACAGACAAAGAAAAACTTAAATAAATTATATATTTAGCAATTTTAAATACTAATATGCATATACATAACTAGTAAATTATATCATAAACATATACATGTTCCATATTTATTTATTATGGTATTTTAGTTTACTCTTTTTGTTTGTATATCAAAGTTACAATATATGCTAAATTTTTAAAACACTCGCCTAATAAAATTTGAATGAGGGACTAATGTTATATAAGAATTTTATTTTAACTTCTCTTTCTATATGATATCCAAAAGATCAGTAATGTCGCCTTGGAAGGAAGAGAGTGGTGGATTTACAATAAATAGGATGAGGCTTGAAATGATGGGACTCACATGTAGTGGAAAATATGTGCATCTCCCGCACACGACATGAGAATTTATTGTCGTTTTTTGTCTCCTTATTGTTCCGATTTCAAATATATACAACCATATCATTAAAGAATGACCGATAAAGTTACCAGGCCCTTCCTGCTTTGTATATAAATTAATAGAAGAGAGTGGATCTTCAACTTTTCTTGGATACCCTCCCATGTGGAGGTTGTTACTCCTTCAATTGTCTATTCTTATTTTTATACCTTTCTTTATCGCCCCCTTTTCAAGGTTACATGAAATAATTAATGACTCTTATACAGAGGTATCACGTTCTGTACACACTCATTGTAGCATAATAGTCTCGAAATTGGTAATAGTATAGTCCCTTTTGTTTGAGGGCTGATCCAACTCGTGATGGGAGGTTCCTCAATTGCCTCTAATCTAAAGTTACATTTATTTGTAAGTAACGTTTTTAGTAGAATATAATGAAATGAAACGGAATAAAATGATTTATAATTGTATAAAATGCAGACAGATGTAATATTAGAAAATTATTATTTAAAAGGAATAGAAAAGTTCATAATATAATATAGTGAAATGTCATTTAAAAGATGAGTTCATAATGTAATATAATGAAATGTTGTTTATCATTTTACATTTCATCATAAATTCTCCAAACCAGAGGTAACTTATTTTTACTATTTAGGATGGAATGAGATGTAACGTAAAATCATCCCCTTTTATCATATTTCATTCCATTTCATTCTATTACCCTCCTCTCAAACGATAGAATGATATTATATTTTCTTCCATTCTATTAATAACCACTCAACTAAACATAAACTTATATTACGGATATCGAACAACAAATCAAGTACAAACTCTACGAGAAAAAAAGAATATATAGCACGTGAGCTTCTTAATATTAGTTAGAATATTGGATATCATATTTAATTCAGTTTTAATTCAACAATTTATTAAGTTACGTAAATTATTAGTTATTATAAATATTTAATAATTTATTTAGTACGTACTTAAAATTATAAATTCAATGATAGATACCAGCATCAAGCCCCTAGTTTAGCCTTTTTGTTATAATTTTTCTTACCATAAATGCTTATTTCACATGATCTCATTATAGAAATATCTTATTATTTGATTCCAATACGTACGATGTGACATTTTAAAAAAAGTATGCAGGTGTTGAACAAAAAATCACTTGTGTGCAGATTACTTTACACCCTACTTGAAATGAAGTCTGACTATATTATATTTTTCATATTAAAATTATCTGTTTTCTGTTTATCACGTTCGTGTCTGATAATGATGAATATTTCTATTATTTATAATTATCTAAACAAATATACTAATTAAAAATTAAAAATAACAGTACATGTATTTTGTATATTTTTCAAATGTTTCCTACAACGTTTCTAACATGTATTATGTTGTTTGGTATAATAAGCCAACTCGTATAAATTAATTAAAAAAAGA
>JAOQMM010000171.1:5258683-5272270 GCA_027563515.1 Erythroxylum platyclados | reverse complement strand
CTAGACATGGTAGCTTTATATTTTCCTAACTTATCCCTCACCTCACCAAATTAATTAATGAGATGCTTATATTGACTCAATCCTATTTTTCACAATAAAATATAGGTATAATATGGCTTGCTAAGAATTAATTCAATAATCTCCTAGTACTCACTACATTAAAGCTAATAGACTTGAAAATTTTTATTAAGAAGTTTGAGAATTGATGTTAGGTACACGTTTGTTATAAGGCTAGGCAATTTGTGATAGAAGAAATGTAAGAAGGTGTAAAAGTAAAATATGGCAAGCTGTAAAATTACATGAAGAATTTTTAAGGTCAAATCATAGCAGTAGAATTAAATTGGTTATTGAAAGGTCATCATTTAGAGTTAATTTGCAGCCATCATTTAATAAAATATATGTGTGTTTTGAATGTTACAAGTTCTTAGTTGGTTATAGAAGGTTGATGTGACTAGATGGTTGTTTTTTTTAAGGTACTATAGAAGGTGAATTATTAAAAGCATTAGGAAAAAATAACAATAATAAGATGTTTCTTATAGAATGGGCTATAGTTCATACTAAAAGAAAACTTAGAGTTGTTTTTTAGAGTTGTTGAAGAAATAATTTGATTTAAAAGATAAAGGTGGATGGTTAGTGACTCTTGATCAATAAAAGGATTACTCTGAACTTTATTTGTTTTTATAAAGAAAATTTGTTCATATTAACTAGGGTTAAATTCATTGGATCCCTCTATGATTTCGCATATTATCAATGTACCCTTTTATTTTTGAAAAACTAATAACCCCTTTATAGTTTTAGTTCTATGACATGTTCCCCTGTCATCACCTTCTCTTAAAAGATCTAATAATAGACTCCAAAATGACCTTGTTTTTATTATTTGGCACTATTTATGACACTAAATGTGGCACTACATGACGTTGTTTTAAAGTTCATAATTAGGGTTTGTAATGATAGTTAATGGGAGGAGGATAATATGTCAAACCATAGGGAGGTCTAACAAAATTTACCATATTAATTATTTACTAATTTTTGTCAATTACATGTTATATAGGATTAATTATTTACTTGGTAGGTAGCTCCCAAGGGCTAAAGTAAGGTTTTGTACAATACATATGTTTTCTAATTGGAGAAAAAGGGATCACAAAGGACTCAAATTAGATAGACCATTGTAAGTCATCTAATGAAACAAGCCTATTTTTAAATTTAAATGAGTTGAAAAAGGAGTTTGAAGAGGCTCATAAGGATTTACTAGGAATTTCAAAGGAAAAATGGTCAAAAGGATATTTCAACACTTCATTAAAATATGGTATTGTATATAATAATCTTTGTGAAATGTTTAGTGGAAGCATTTTTAAAGCTCAAATAAAGAACATTATCACAATGCTTAAGGAAATTAGAGTGTTTATGAGGAAGAGAATGGTTAAGAATAGTATCATGACAAGTAAGTGGAGAGATCACATTGGTATAAGAATAAAGAACAAATTGAGACTTAATAAGGAGTTAAGTATCGATTGTCAACTTAAGAGTAATACTGTTGGTGGAATTAAAGTTATATACAAAAGACATGTCATTACTATCATTGAGTATATCAATAAAGAGTTTATTGATTTATAAAGGATATCTACTTGATTATTGATGTACAATTCAAGGAGAGAAATTTTGGCTAAAATCCAACATATACAATTGTTACCACCTCCATTTTGAAAAATGTTAAGCAAATAAAAGAAGAATAGAAGAGAGGAGAATTGGAAGAATTCCATTAAAGGTAACAAGTTATCAAGGAGAGGAATGAAAATGACTTGTCAAATATGCATTCAACAAGGACAAAACTATATGTCTATTGAAAGGTATGTCACAACAAGATTCAATTGATATACCTGTAAGCTCGAGTGTAAGTTAACACATTAAATTTAACATCATTTGCTTTTCTTTTAGTTATAAATCTTAAAATTTAATTTTTTTTTCATTTTTCAAATGTAGACTATACGTAATGTCTAAGCAAGTTATTCCATTATTACCTTATCATGTCAACCATCAAAGTCAAAGACAAATAAAAGAGAGAGACTAGTTTATAACTATGTGACTTTGTAGGGTGAGGAACCTTAACCACTAATGACACAACAAGTATAACATTACAAACGTTATAAGTATTGAGAAATCACTAAGACTTATGTATTTTAAATTAATTTTAATAATTGGGTTACCTTTTGATTATTTGTTGTAATTTTTGTTAAAATGAAAAAATGCAAGGATTAGGAGGATAAGATCGAAAGCATTAAGGAGTATTATAGAGTGTCACTAAATTAAATTATTAAGAGTATTTTCTTTTGAAATGTGAATGAAAATTATATTAATCTAGCAAAAACTACTTCACACTATTACAATCGGTCCTGGTAACCATCTACAAAAAAACTCATACGGAACTGTTACAGAAGAAAAAAATTACAGCAACCAATGCCTTCTCACTCCTTGACTAATTGAATCTTGTTTATGGTTGGCAATGAATAATGCTTGAATCCAATTCACAGTCTGGTCTGCTAGCTGATGTTTGCCTTTTTCAACTCCTTATAGATTCTTTAGTTTCTTTCTCTCTGTATGGAATAGATTATTGTATCAAATTTTGTCTTAATGAGCAAACCATTCACTTTACCTTACTTTGTATACCCTATGATCATATCCAAAGTCTCCCTCCACTCAAATGTGTAATTAGCCAGTTGTAGCATAACCATAATTCTACTCCAAATTACTTTGGTGTAGCTACATTCAAAGTATAAATGATTTTTGCTCTCATTGATATGCTTACACAAGACACATATAGGATCATATATCTCAAACCATCTATCTTTGGTTCTAAGCCTTTTTTAATCACTAACCAGGTGACAATTTCAACTTTAGGATTTAAACATTGCTTCTACAACAATTCAAACCAAGACATAGTTTCCACATTGTTTGCAAGCATAAGATGGCAAGATTTGTTATTAAATATACCTTTGGAATGTTATTAAGAGTATTGACATTTGCTATTTTATAAATGTTACAGCATTTAAGATAATCTCAGTAACATTAACATTTACTATTTTGGCTAGTTTGTTTTATAGACAAAAGAATAAGATGCATTGTAAGTAAGTTTTAGGTTGCAGCTATTATCTCTATCTCCTTACTACATATGGATGTCATTTACATTATTTATTTAATTGCTACAATTGGGTTACTTCTTATGTAGTATCTTTATGCTTAATCTTCATTATAATTTGCATCGATCCCTTATATAACAGGCAGTTTTATGTTTGAATATCATGCATTTGAGATGAAGCTCAATGGTAATTATAGAAAGTATATCCTACATTGTGATAATTTTCAACTATATGATTAAACAATATGTGGGGCACTATATAGGTCTCAAGGAGACATATTATTGAGAAATGGGAGAATAGTGAATGAAGAATGAAAATAAACTTTCTTCTATTTACTCTTAACTACTCCAAAATATATTATGGTATTTATAAAGATGTTCATCCCTTATTTATGAAAAGACCATAAATTCAAATATAAATGACTTATTTAATACTATAAGACTTTTGAAGTTACAAGAAAATTTTTAATTAATTTACAATATTTCTAACACCATATTATCCTTAGAGTCATATTCTAGAATTTCAAATTACTATTTCTAACATCCCCCTCAATTTAAAATTTCTTCATTATGCTAAGTCAGCTCTCAAACTTTAAAAATCTTTAGTCTTAATATCTGCAACTTGATCTTGAGTTTTCATATAATTGAGCTATATTTCCTTTTTGGTAATATATTCTCTAATAAAATTATACCTTTTATGTATACAATTGCTTTGATAATGAAACACTAGTTTCTTAGCAAGTGCTTGTGTAGACTTGTTATCAATGCAAATCTAAGTAGCTTCTTTTAATGGTAAGTTAAGTTCTTTCAATAATTTTCTATGTTAAATAGTATGCCAAGTATATGAAGTTGCTACCACATATTCCGATTCACAAGTTGAAAATGTAACAATAAGTTTCTTCTTTGAACTTTATGTGGGACCATAATTACTTATAAAGAGATGCAAAAATAATTGTACTCTTTTTATCATCAATATCTCTCAAAAAATTACTATCACAAAATCCCACAAGCTTGAATTTACTAAAAGGGGAATAAATAGTTCAAAGTTAATTGTACCTTTTAGATTTCAAAGAATCCTTTTAGCTACTTTCATATGGATTGAGGTAGGAGCTTCCATAAGCCGACTAACTGAATAAAGGATATCAAGTCTTATACATATTAAATATCTTAAAATTATCAAAAGAATTTTGAAAATAGTGGGATATTTTTTCTCCATCTTCATATTGTGGTAACTTTAGTCTAATTTCCACAAGTGTGTTTACATAATTAAAATCAATCATTTAAAACTTTTTTAAGATATCCTTTGTTTAACCTTCTTAAGAAATGAACATTCCTTACAATTAAGAAGTGCATATGCTATTTATTTATACTTATTTAATTACATTTACTTTACAGATAAATGGAGGGAAGTTCAAGTACTCATGATAATTCAATCTCTTCAAGAAAATTTGATGATCTAGCTTATGGTCATGTGAGATTACTTCATGGTATGGAGAAATTTATTTATATTGAAACAAACATTTAAAAGTTAAAGGAATCACCATACTAAAGGAGCATTTAATTAGGATAAAAGATAGTGTAGAATCTTGTACGAAAGTTAGTCATTATATGAAAGGGCAGATGAAAACTTTGCTTGAAGAGTATTTGAGTGAGAAAGATAAAAGGCAAAAACTGAATTACGAAATTGGTAGTAGAAGTTCTTTCTGCGGTGTTAAGGATGATACTAGCAATGTTAAAGGTGGTATTCCTACCCAATAAGAAGGATTATTCCACCTGATATGAGGAAGAGAAAAAGACAGGTGTCTAACTTTTTTACTCCACAAACAACTCCTAGAGCTCAACCTTCAATTTGTTGTGCCCTACAATCTAAAGAAGTAGCTCATAATGCAGACATGATAATGGCTAAATGGTGGTATAATACAGGTGTATCATTCATTACTACTCAGTCTTATTATTACCAACCTATGGTGGATGATATTGCCTCTTGTTGTCCAGTATATAAAACTTTTTTAATTAATGACTACATAAGTAATCTTTTAAACAACTCTGTTTGTGAAATAAAAATTACATTGATGAAAGAAGAATGACTTGGGCAACTAATGGATAGAAAAATAGAAAATATGAGCCTATCATCAATTCTTTTATTAATTCTACTAAAGGGGCTATGTTTTTATAGTTCATTGATGCATATAGCCTTATTAGAAATGTTGATACTCTATTTGAGATATTTGATAAATTTGTGAATAAAGTTAGGCTTGAAAACATTATATAGTTCATCATTGATAATGATTTTGATTATAAAGCAGCTGGAAAAAGGTTAAAAATAGGTATAATTCTTTTTACTGGACTCCTTGTATTGATTATAGCATTGACCTGATGTAATAAAAAGTAGAAGATGTTAGATACTTTCTAATCATTAATCAAACTATGTAAAAAGCAATAAAAGTGTTCAAGTTCATTTAACAATCTTGTATGGGTTCTAAATTTGACAAAAAAGGGTTTCACCAATGTAGGAATTTGTATCGTCTTATTATTATAAAATTTGAAATTTCTTATTACTTCAATGTTTTATTCTAATAAATAAGGATCAAATTTTTATAAATGATAAGTAAGTTGCTTCTCAGTATGTCATCTCTAATGCAAAAATGGAGGTTTTTATAATTATACTTGAAAATCATAAATTTTGGTCCTAATGTCAATTTGTCATATGAGTTTATGAGCCTTTGGTGAGAGTATTTCATTTGGATGATAATGATGAGAAGGCAACAATAGGTTATTTTTATAATGCCATGAAGAGAGAGAATGAAGTAATCAAGGCCAATATGAAAAATAGGTCTTCCTTGTAAATACCTTATCTTGCAATCATTAATGACATATGGGAAAGCCAACTTTGCTCTCCTTTATTTATTATTAGGGCATTTTTTAATCCTAATGTCTACTTTAAACTTGATTTTATAAAGAACACTGAAGTTCATAGGAAAATGTTATTAACTATCATAGCATTTGTTTCCCATGAGATGATGCAAGATCTCCTTAGCTTACAAATAGAGGCATATAAGGATGCATGTGGTGATTTTAGGATGCCCATTGCAATTCGTAAAAGAGACGAACTTAACCTCGGTATATATTTCTTCACTTTTGTTACTTATTTGAAATTAATCATTAATTTATTTTGTTTATAAGGTTATTTTTATTGTCTTATAGTTGCTTGGTAGGATCAATTCGAAAGTGGTGTTCTAGGATTGCGAAGGTTTTTATTTCAAATTCTAAGTCAATGTGTGAGCATAACTGGTATGAAAGAAATTAGAGCACATTGGAATTCATCAATTCTCAAAAAAGAAATAGATCGGAACACATAAAATTGAACAATTTGATCTTTGTTCTATACAACATGAAGCTCCAAAAAAGGTATAATATTATCATTATTAGGCTAAATATAATTTCTTAATAATTTAATTTTATTTATTTACTATGAGTGTTAATAGACCAAGTAGTTCTGTATATCTAATTTGCCTTGAGCACATCAATTTTTTAACGGTTAAGCTTTTGAGGAACTAAATTTCATAGATGAGAGTGACTTAAAAGATAATCTTGGATGCCAAAGTATCGACATTTCATTTGGTGTAATAAATTTGAATGATGACGATGATGAGACTCTTCTTAATGATGAGAGTTTTGTACTAAATAAAAATTGAGATCATTGTGAATTGAGCATATATGCCATTGATTGATATTCCAGGTTTTTTATGATTTATCTTTTCTTTTAGTTTTACTTATATTTGATATATAAGTTAAAATTTATATATCCAATATAAATATGAAACTTTTAACTATAAGTGTTTCTGTTTAATGTTTCACTTCTTATTTGTTGTCTTCTTCACTAAGAACTCTTATTTTAATGTTTATGGAGTCATGGACTTGTATTATTCTTACTATATGATGTTTTGATGTAATTATTCTTTACTATATGATGTAAATTATAACATTTTAAGTACTTTTTATTATTCTTAGTTTTATTTATGTTTGATAATTAAATAATCTTTGTTATATTAATTTTTATTATTGTTTATATGTGAACTATGTGAAAAGTAATATTAATAGAACTAAAGAGATAATTGTTATTTCAAATTTAAATTATTTTGATTTTTTAAACTTGATTGATGTAAAATTAGAAATCATATAGCACGACATATTGAGGGACTATTTTATAATTTAAAAAAATTTAAGGTCTATTTTATAATTTTAAAAACCCAAAATAATACTCTGTATTAATCGATTTTAGTACCATACTGTTCCAGAACTAAATCTTGTATCGGTATTGGTATGCTATTTATAACATTGAAGAATACACGTTCAAGTACAAAACTTAAAATATCAATAAAAATGTATATCATTTATTAATATAATATGATAATATATTTGTACTTATAGTAAAATTTTATGATTGCCATGAGAGCCTAGATTAGACCTTATTAAAAATAAAAGAGAAAACTTTTAAACAATGACACTGAATGACCCAAATAAGAAATATATTCCAAATGACAAAATCCAATTCATTTCAATACATATATTTTTAATCAAAATCTTTGACTGAAAAGAGCTACATATTTTGTCACCAAAATTAAAAAAAATCAATTGAATGAGAACTAAAGGATAAACTGATCTCTTTTCTAATTCCTTATTTTAATATCTTATATCCATAAAATTTTGTTTTATTTTAAATAAATAAATACATGTTTATTTAAAGTCATATTAAAAATTTCGATACCTTTCATTTGAGTTTAATTAGTTAAATCTAAAATTTCCAATAGATAATACAAATAAAATTAATAAAAATGTGTAATTTATAAGGATCTCCCATTTATTAGAAAAGATTAAAATTAACATGTCTTAAACATAAATTCTGTTGTACTTAAACAAAAAGTTGAAATAAGATACTATTGATGGGAAAATATTTGTGATCCACTCATAGACGTAGTGGAAAATACATTTTTATAATTTTTCGATCGGATCTCTTTGATTGAAAAACTTGAAAAATATAAATCATAAATAAAAGGGTTGAAACATACTTAATCTGAATTCTTACATAAATTTTTGGCAAAAGGTCTAAGTTGAAACATACTTAATCTGAATTCTTACATAAATTTTTGGCAAAAGGTCTAATTCCTCTAGCTTTTAGCCAAAAGCCTAGGATGGCCCCTGCCATTATCTCTAGTATCAATTTATCTCCTAACATTTCAAAATGAAGCAATTTACCCTAAAAATTGCTCATTCAATTAAATAAACATAATGTCCTTATTAAGTTTGGCCATCTGGGTATGCCATATAAGGTCACCTGCCATGTATATAAATATTAATTTATTATTTTAATTAAAAATAAAACCCAAAAATTTTCCTGAAACCTAACACAATTGAATCCCTAATTTTACCCTTATTTTCATTTGTTTTCCCTAAAACCTAATAATTCTTTTTACTTCTTCTTCATCTATCTTTTGACATCTTCGTTCTCCACCCACTCTAGTTAAGTCTTCCAGTCCAAGTATCTTCTTTTTTCACTCACTCCAATCACATCTTCGTTCTCCAGCCAAGTATCTTCATTCTCCACTCACTCTAATTGTGCCTTTGTTCTCCACTCATTCTAGTCACGGCTTCGTTCTTCAATCTAAGTATGACTTTGGTCTTCACTGATATATTTATATTTGCTTTTGGATTATAATATAAGATGCTCTCTTGCAATGGTGCTATACATACTAAAGCCATGCACTATGACTTATATGCACTATAACATATAATTATACTTCAAAGTTTAAGCCATTCTATTTTGAACCCATTATAGAGCTACAAAATCAATGAATATATATGACTTATATGGCATCTTTGTATGGTAATTATATATGAAACAACAAAATCAATAAAATAGAAAGAGCTATGAAAATATAGGAAGTTTTAATTCATCAGATCATAAAATGGCTAACTGTTGACACTTGACTTATGTTGGAAATGACATTAAAATTAAGGAAATTATAATTATCCATCTATGTTTTATTGAGCTACTAGTTTCTATATGATTTGATTGGTGTTATAGATGTGTAAATTATAAATATATGGTTCATTAATAAGTTACTGAGTTTAATTTGGAGCTTCTTTATCCATTCCTCTAAGACTTTGAGTACTGACTCATTTTAGGCTTAGCGTTAGCATTCTTAGTTAGTTTGAAAGTGTAATTGTTTGAATTGAATGACTTTTATCTTTGAAACAATGAATGAGTGGCCATTTGTGAGAATTATGACATGCTTATAAGAATTTGGTGATTACTATAATAATCTAAATTATTAATTGTTAATAATGGTCATAAAGGTTCTATTTTCTATTTATATGAGCATTTGGGAGTTAAAATAAGTGTTTAACATGCAATGCATGACTTTATGCTTGTGTACATTATTATAAGTGAAAGAGAAGGAATGAAAGTAGAAATGGGAGATGGAATTGAACTTTGGATTACAATTTAAATTCTATTTATTTATATAGTTTAGATTATATTTGAATTTGGGATGAGATCATAATCTTGTCAGACATGTTAAGATATTATGGTGAACAACTTCTCTTTGTTTATGCAGATAAGCAAATTCTAGACCTTCTGTAGTGCTAATACATGTTCATCAATAGTTTGTAGAGAAATAAAACTTCATTGCTAGTTTGCCTCAAATCCTAGACCTTCTGTAGCATTAATTATGATAAACAAAACTAAGTTTCTATCATAAACTAGGCTAGTACGAAAATCTTCAAGGATAAAATAGACACAACAATATTCAAGATTGGTTTTAGTTGTATCTATGCACTTTAGATAAAAATGAACAAAAGATAATTTTAGAACATGTACAATGATACACTATATTTTTCAATGACTCTTTCATCTGGATCATGAAAATAAGGTTATTATGAATGGTTAGGAATATACCTATTCTTTGTTTTTTTGGTATTTGATTGACTTTTTTCATGAGTGGTCAATATTTAATACCGTAAGTGCACGGTGTAGCTGTAGCTAGTACCAACAAATACGGGTTGATCCCACAAGGACAGTAAGTACTAATAATTACTATTGTTCTATTATCTAGCCTACAAATTGATTATGGTTGAATTAATGAAACTAAAATTAAACAATTAAAGTAAACAAAGCAACACGATTTAAGCAAGAATTGGCTAAGTCACTAAATTATTTATCGATATGAAATGATTAGTATTTAGGCTTTAAATCCCTATAAACCCTTAACTGATTGATTGTTTTTTCATGAAATTGTGTTGTTGATTTGTTGGACCGTGGAGATTCCAAAGGTATGTTAGTAGCTGACCTTAAGTCTACTAATAACTAATTCTAAGATCTCTAATCGAATTACTCAGGTTAAAACTTATAGAATTGCTAACCTTATTATGAATCCCTTTATTAGTTTTGATCCTAATTTAGAAAATTTATGTTGCCTTATCTCTAAGACTGCAACCAACTCTTTCCAATTATCATAGATCTATTCAACCTAAGATTTCTCAATCACTAAGTATGAAATCAGATTAAAGTATAATAAATCAGATTAATAGACAATCATAAAACAGATAATTAGATCACAACAATCAATCAACTCAATTGCATTAACAAAACAATCAAAACATGTCAAAGTATTCATCTGACCTAGATACTAATAAAAAAATTAGTTATACATCGATGAACACGAAATCATATCCATATATATAGAAAACAGAAAAGAAAGCATCAGAATCATAATTCTAAGTCTCCCTAATTGTTTTCTATCGTGTGTTCTGACAATATTGATGACTGATCTTTTATTCTGATGGATCTCTCGATAAAAATCCTATGTTTCCCGCTCCTTAAGCTCCTAATCGTTTGTGGAATGTGACTTTGAACGTCTCAGAATAGTGCTAGCTGCTTTTTTTTTCTTTCATTTGTCTCTGAAACATCGCTTTTATATGAAAACCTAACTTTTTAGGTTATGCATGATCGTGTGCACGGTCATGCACAGGAAGGTGCATAATTGGAAATCACCGAATATCAAAAGTGCACGGGCATTCAAAAATGCGTGGCTGTGAACTCCTTCCAAATTGTTGATTTTCTATTTTACGCCGCATTTTTGTCCGAATTCCTCTCCTTTAAGTCCATGAAGACAATTATCATTTGTAAACACACTTGGAGCATATTAAGTACCAAATATACAATAAAAGTATAAAATATCAAGCAAAATACATCAAATATGGGTGATAAAATATAGTTAAATATTCATTTATCAAACATCCCCACACTTAAGTTTTTGCTTATCCTTAAACAAACCATATCAAAATTATAAATTTCACAACATCAATCGATCATCAATCTCAACCTGTCCATTCATACTATAAATCATTATATCCTATTGAATCAAATTAACATACAATTAAAGTCAAGTTGTCACAAAATTAACTTCCTAAGCAATATTAATAGTAATCATATCAACAATCGCATTGAAATAAAAAACATATCTCTTTAGACCTTCACCAAGATTCCACTCAATATGCCAAGTGTTTAGGGTGAAAAGTATCAAAACTCTCAATCAATGCATAGTAGAACTCTTACTATAGGCTTGCAATAAAATAATATCTCCATCATTTATGTACAAACTAGAAACAAAAATCAAAATGTCTTTATAAGGTTGTAACAGGGTTTAGGTACACTATGATTGGGATAATAAAATAGTTAAATTGAAGGAAATTTACTCAAAGAAATAGTACAAGACTTGTTTATAAAATACATAGGTCCTTTCAATGCAACTATATTGGTACCATAAACATTTTTTTCATTTCTTATTTTTTCGTTCATAATAAACATTCAGTACCACAATTTAAGAAATATTGGACCTTTCACAAATTTCAAGTCTCAACAAGTAAATAATGTAAATAACCTTTAAGGTTTAAAACAGTTAAAAGTCTTCAAAGAAAAATGGGATAAAGGTTTATAATTTGAGTTTAAACAATGAAAAAGGCTAAGGCTCAACTTAGTTATTCCTAAAGGTAAATTTTGGGTATGGTAATTTCAAAGAAATAGGCTAAGCAAGTTGGTGAATCTAAGTGCCTTCATCATATCAATGCTTCTAATTTAACAAATATGGTCTCGATATGCATAATAAAAACAAGTTCTAGAATTATCTTACCATACACAATAACACACATGAAAGAATAAAAAGAGATTTAAAAATTTTATGAAAACTTCTCTTTAGGCTCAAAAGCTCACGAAAAAGATGGGTATATATGTGTGTAAATAATATGCAAATTTCATTCAACTTGAAAATTTGAATGATTAAAAAAAATATGACTTAGAAAATTAACTTCATTACCCTCATCTTCTTGCACATCAATTCAAATCAATATTCAACAACAACATATAGTATTCATGGACAGATCTCAATTAATTCAAGACATCACTTAATAAAACTTATAATCAGGATTATAATAAACTTGAAGAATTAAGTTAAAAATTTAGAATTCAGTCAACCCATCCCCACACTTAAAACTGGATATTGTCCTTAATGTTAATATAATTAAATATGCAAGTGAGAGGGTTATTTGGTACTTTCCTGATTGTGGTAATTTCTTAATGTTGATGAAAAATAAAAGAAAAGAAAAGGAGAAAAAATAAAGGAAAAAACAATAAAAATAACATAATTAAAAACAATCAAACAATAAAAATAAAATAGAACTACGAAAGTAATATAACCAATGTTTTAAAAATCGAACCAGACTGGCCGGTTCGACCAGAAATAATATGAACCGGCTGGTTTTTTGGTTCGATTTTCTCTAATAACCTCTATATATAAAAACTGGCTGGGTTATTAGAGAACCGGCCGGTTTATCAATAAATCGGTCCCAAACAGTTTGACTGACGAGATTGTTGCTGAGCCATTTGAAAAGAAACCCACCCAAAATGCTCAACACAAAAGCTTCATCGTCGACCATCCTCCTGACCGTTTCATGTCTTTTACTTCAGCTTTAGGTTTTGGCAAGCCATCCTAAGATTTACACAATCCTAAAATTCATTATCGTGGTGAATTGTTTTATAAAATTGTGATTAGTCAATGTTTTGACCCAATAGCATAAAGGGCGGTGGGATTTCCTGTTCTGAAATTATTTTCTCCGGCCACTATTTTTGGGGTTGCCTTGTTGACCTTGATTTTGCAGGCGCATCATGGGCGGCTTAGTGAGGCTGAAGCCAGGAGATATTTTCAACAGCTTATTTGATGGAGTGGATTACTGCCACAGTAAAGGGGTGTACCATAAAGATGTAAAGGTATTTGCAAGTGGATTGTTGAGACCCATTCTTATTTTGTTTCGTATGGAAACGACAATGAAACATGGAAATCTTGGAATTTGGTGAGGATAAACTCCAGAAGAGTAACAAAGCATTTACTTATTTAAAT
>JAOQMM010000171.1:5208497-5223660 GCA_027563515.1 Erythroxylum platyclados | reverse complement strand
TATCACTTAACTAAATTGAATTATTTTGAACTTAGGACCCTAAGGTAGGTCCTAGAATAGCATAAATTCTTGAATTATTTCAGGGTCATTAGATGCATCTTGTTCTTATCATGAAACGGAATTGCTAGCATAGAGAAAATGGCTCCAGAATTTCTGGAAATATCTGTCTGACCATATCATTTTCCCAAGCCTTCAATTGCTGGAACACGAAATCTCCAAAAGTAATTCTGAAAGGAATGCATGCCTATGTCTCCCTCTCATTATTCTTACTCATTTCCTAAGAGGCACCATCGCTTTCCAGTCATAATAACTTTTGAAACAATCAAATTCTCCAGATTCTTCAGTTTGCCTCGCATATAACTAGGAATCCACGCATAGGCCAACATAATTTCTACCCTAATCGCATATCCATAGTTCTTGATGCACCCCATTGATGTTTTTGGACCCCAAGTACCCAAAATGTGAAACTTTATTATGTTAAATATAATCAAGAAGACACCAGTGACATAAGATTAATAAGAATAAGAAGAAACAAAAGCATGAAAGTACATAGAGAAGCACGTCAGGTCACTTACTTCAAGATGTTGGGCTGCTTCACTACTCAACCCTACTGTAGCAGCAGCTAGTCCTATCAATCCTCCCTACAATTAATTATATTTTTCAACAAAAGTTTCAAAAACCAGAATAACCGAAGGTAAAAGAAAACTCAAAACTCGTAAATCCCCATGCATAACTGAAATTATCCATTAATCTCAATGGAAAACGAACCTTACGCTGGTTGGCCTGCGGCGAGTAGGTGAACTCCGTGGTCAACAAATTGATCACGGCCGATATCTTCTCGTGATCTCCCACAGCCGCCAGCTGCTTCACTATCCCCTCAAGCTTAACAAAACACACAAATGCAAAAATCAAAAACCATTTCAAAACCCTAGAAATCACAACTAACCACCTCGAAAAGAGAAAGAGAAATAAACTTCCATACCTCGAGAGCCGCATTCTTGCGTTTCTCGTAGAGCTTGTCGGAGAGATTACGGAGGACGGAGGCCGGAATCACCGAGAGCGCGTCGGCCATGTCACGAACGCCGCAGTCTTCAGAGACCAGAGAGCTAACGCCACAGAGAGAGGTGCAAATAAACACCAAACTTTCACACACAGTGTGTGTGCGATGGCGTCGAGAGAGAGCGATGATTTCAAAAATTTTCTGAGAGAAAACCGAAACCGAAATCCAACTGATCTTCGTCTTCTGCTTTTATCAATCCAACCATTTCAGAGAAACGTTTCGTTTTCTCGTTTTCCTTTTCTAATTTTCTTTTTGCTTGTTTTCCCTTTTTTCCCCCCGAAATTAAGGAGAGGAATATATATCAGATCTGGAGATATATAGGAAACCAATGAAATCGACGGTAATGAAGAACTTAAGAGTGAGATGATCCTTTCTTTTTTTTTTTCACTTTGGTTAACTCTATACAGTGCAGTAAAATAGTCAAAACTCAAAACTACCGTGTAAAAATATATAATAGGTAACTGTTTTCAAATGATCTATATAAAAAAAAAAGAAAATAATAATAATAATGATAATTGTTTTTAGTATTTTCCATATTTTTATAAGAGCGAAACTTATTGTAAAATCTATATTTTAACTTGGTTTTCTAGGAAATAAAAAATTGAAGGTGACGTAGCAATTTCAATTGATTACTTCCAAAATTTGGATTGTGAAATACAATGTCAAATTCGGATACGAAGTCAACTTTCGTAGGCAAAGAAAGCAGTCTCGGTAGACTTGAGGTTTTCCTTCCTCTTTTTTTTTTTTTAATAAATTGATGTCATTGTTAACTCAAAATTTAGTATTCATAAAATTAGTGACTTCATGTAAAATAATAATGCTTATTTAATAATAAAGAACAAATAAGCAAAATAAAATTGACTCTATTAATAATTTATGTTGCTTTATTATATGATTCTTTGAAAACATGATTATCTGTTTCTATCTCTATCTCTCCTTCTTTATAATTTATAATAACTTTTAAACACAATTACTTTTTTGTCCTTTAATTTCTCAACTATTGGATTTTCAAAAACAACAAATTGGGTTGAATTCGCCAATCCAATTAATTACCAAATATGATTATCAGCGATTTGACATAATCAAATCAAATATCTCTTAATCTGTCAAAAAATAATTAATCAATTATTTACTAAACATAAGGATGGCAATGAGTTAGCCCTCACCAATTTTTTCAAAATAATTTAGATCCAGGTCTGGGCCGGCCAGACCCAAGCTTATCCAAGATTAATTCTTTTAAGTACAGCGACGTTGTTTTGCTTAGAATAATTAGGTCTCGAATCAGTATAGACTTAGGACTGACCTATGAATTGACTCATTGAAAACAACAAAATTTAAGCCTATGAGTAAAAAATTGTGATCCTAAATCGAAAAAGGCCAAAATCAATGATCCATAACATAGGAAATTACATTGTACCTTAAAAAAAAACATGTAGTAAAGAACTATCGTGTGTCTATTGTGCACTTTTATTTGGTTTATGATGAAGATATAGGCCTAACCTTATCTTGTTGGACGTAAAATTCCTTCGACCACAAGACTAAACACAGGTAATGGCAAGAGCTAAAAAAGCAGCATTTGTCCCATTTTATATTTCCTTGTCAACTTATTCAATTTGAACTAAGATAAGCTGACAAAGAGAAAGCAGAAAGCTTTTGAATTGTAGTTTGCTTTGACGTGTGATTGTCTTAAGAGCGTGGAAAGGTCAAAAAGCTGCATCTTTCGTTTTCTAATTTCTAGTCATGAAGCTTCAATTTCCAGGTGCAAAAGTTAGCCTCAACACATTCACATTGCTTCTACTATATATGAGCTGTTAGATTTAGATAAGGGCATTGGAGAAGCTCACCAAAAAGTCATTTATAAGTGGGGTTTTATTTTCAAAATTCTAATTTATTCCCAATCCCAAAACATGTCGCATCCGAACTTTTAAGGTTTTTAAACATCAACTTGCATTTGAGTTGGTTCAAATTATTTGTTCTTATTATCCTGTTCTAATCCTGTTTTGCGTTTAATATGATGTTATTTTGTAATAAAAACTACGTCATCTTATATGTAGAACCTATAAAATAACGTCATATTAGACGCAGAACAGAGTTGAAACAGAATTATTGAAACAGGAGTTCATTGTCAAATAGATGAATTATGTATATTAATTCTATTAATTACCGGTTTTCAAACTTGAATGGTTTTAGTATATTTCTTTTTTTCTAGCTTATGGTCTTTGGTTTGAGCTTCGGGTCAATATCATTTTGTATTCTGCTGGCTGGATAAGTTTGGAAAGGGTTGTTGGGATCAAGGACTGCGACACATGAAAATATATGTAATACCGTCATTTTGTTTTCTTTGTAATTGACAAAAAAGATCTGCTTGTTAAGCCATTTTCTAATCAAATTCGTCGATGTGTACGAATCAAATAAAACCTTCTGTATGGTAGTTTGGCATGATAAATAGGTAAGTACTCCTTCCTTTTCGTTGAAATTGATGCTTCATGTTACATGCTATTATAATTCGATAGTGTCATACCAATTAATTTGTTTTGACTTAATTCATCTTTAATATTTTACAGGTTCTCATCTGATAGTCTTATAAGATCAATGTGTGTATTGATAAATAATATTTGCATCTAGCATGGTCTCTAGTAGTGTACAAATGGTCCTATGCCCTTTTTGATTATTAGTGGAATAATTATAGCTTACCTTTTTCCTTCTCTGTAATTCATTTAACCATAGAGCTAGGATGAGGTTCACTTGCATAACCATCAAAGTCACTACACCACATGCTTAAAGGATCAATCGGCAAGGTATTGGCTTGGTTATTCATACTTCATGAAGAGAGGTTTCTCATATCTTATATACTAAGTAACATGGACATCAACCTGTTGAAAAATCATAGCAGGAGGATCCACACGCAACAGAATAATTATAAAATATTTTTTGTTTTAACCACCCGAAAATCAAGATTACTCTAAATCTACAACACATTAAATATAACAAAGTATAAATCATAATCCGTACATTAATTTAAAGTTTGATATTTTTTTTGTTGATTCTCTTGAACAGTTTATAAAATCAGCTCATCTTAACTACTGTAACCATAAAAATGTCCAAGTTCTAACAATATTTACAGAATAAATTGAGAGAACTCTAGAAATTGTGTAAAGAGAGTTAGACAAGAAATGTTAACTCCTTTAGAGCCTAAGCCAATTTATAATAATTTTTGGTAATTTAACTACAATAAAGTGTTCTAATTTCAATTAAACTTTATCTAGAATTACAATCAATTCTAATTAAATACTAATTATGTCCAAATAAAACCCAATATTTCATATTAATCTTTATTTATTAAATATCTAAACACATTTTCTCTCTTCAATTCGTTCTTTGTGTGTGACTTATTAGGTTCATAAATATATTGGTAAAAGACATAAATTGTAACCCTAAAACAAATTTAGGATTAGATAAATTAAACTCATTTAATTTATTTTTAATTATCTAATTAAACAATTTATATTCATAGATCAAGATTAGCGTCTAGAACACATCACGACGATCCAATTTTTAGTAATGTCAATGTGGGTTTGAATAACCTTTCCTCGCATAATTTTTCATATAATCCAATCCTTTTATCATACAATATTCTAATTAGACAGAGAACATAAAATTAATGTTTATTCTATTTAAGTTCAATCATGTTAATTCTCTACCATTAGTAATTGATTCAATTAATGACATTTGAAAACTATTTTCGAAACGTCATTCTAACTTGGCCTAGGATTTCCCAGATTACTACTAATAGAGAACAATGAAACATTCTCCCTAATTACTTTAAGATGATGAATCTTATATTAATTACTTAACTACCTCCAAATAATTTATGATATATCTAATGACTACCAAATGATTATCCTTGACTGTAATAAGTCATAAGTAGTATCAAAACATAACAATCCATATATGAGAACACTCACATATTTGTTTAAGTATCTCCATACTTTAGTCTATGAGATCAAATACTTTCTTTATAAAGAAGAAACATAACGTGTACTAATATTTTTACATTCTATTAATGTCCAGTATTTATAAAATAATGACTAGGAATAATTTAAGGATGATACATAAAATATGAAGCACATAATTATAATCTCATCATAATTTCATTTGCAACATATATTTATCTCATATACTTTAGCATATACATTTGAATATGTATAAGTAAAGAATGCGTTTAGATAATTATGTCACTAAATTACAACCAACTAATTGGTTATAAGGCACAAATCAACAATTTACCATATGTGTTAAGCCAATTATTTAAGTATCTTATACCATTTGTCATATGACGATCATGCTACTGCTGAGACAATGGTTTAGTGAGAGAATTTTACAAGATTCTCTATAGTGACCACTTGTTTAAATCTTACAACTTTCATCTTCCTTATCATCATAATTAAAAGAAACTGCCTAAATATATACTTAGATCTTTGATGAGACCTGAGCTCCTCTTGTATACCTAATCATTCTAATGTTCTATGGTACATTACTGTCTAAACAATGCAAGGAACTATATTAAGTTTATTAAAGAACTTATTGATCCAGTTAATCATATCACTAAATGAAAAATGGATTTGGCCTGATTAGCAATTAATGTTACATCAAAACATTTCCAATCTCAAAACAATATTGTTCTAAGTAAAATATACCTTAATTAGGATTTATTTCTAAAGTTAATATCTATATAACATTGAACTCATATATAAAATAACAGATATCTCTAAATACTTTACAAATATCAGATATCTCAAATATTAAATACTTTTAGTACATTATCTATATACGTGGACTTAGAAATATACAACTTTCATGTCTATCTTTATAAATTTAATTGCTAGAATTAAGTTGTTATCTTTTCATATTCAACAAGATTTGTTAATGGATAATTACATTTTCACCAATTGAAAAAATGAATTATTGTTCTCTCTATGAGCAATATGTCTTTACATACTCTCATTAAAAAGGATAACTATACTTTCACTAACATTCTTATAGACATGATAAATTCACAATTATCTTTAAAATAAACTCTTTGAATTAATCATGAAAGTGAATCTTTCAACATCTTATAGCCTTTCAAATATACATCAAATATATCAATAAAGGAACTAATTCCAATTGGATGCATTATCATAAGATTTAAACTTTTCAAATTTCAATTTACTCCCACTACTTACCTTGATAACCATTCTTTTATAAGTATACATAGAAACAAACATTTTGTTTAATAAGATATGTAAGATTATATCCAACTTTTTAGATCTTTAATAAACTTTTATTATCCAATTTAGTTTAAAATTTATTTGACAATACATACTTTAATTAAGCCTCATATCCCAAAATCATTTACTTGACTATTTCAAAGTCTTAGCGTTCATATCTAATATGAAATCTTGCTAAGTGATTTAATTGAAACTTTCAAAGATAAGTTGTAGTACTAGACTTAACTATCGAAGAAATAAATAGTGTATCATATAATATCTCATATTGCATTTTCTCCTTACACAAATCCATATTCTTTATAAAATTTAGTTATGGAGATATTCACTAAAGAATTTTCTTTCCTATAGATAACCGAAAAATTAAATGTTATTACATCAATCTCATCAAAGTACTTCAACATTCTCAATACTTAATTTCTACTTAGATTTAAATAATTTGAACTTTTCAAAATTTTAGACCTTTGTTTCATCTAATACATATGATTATATCACATAAACTCATTAGTAATATAATGAAATACAAGTATCATCCTTTTGTGAATTACTGTTACATCCAATACATCACATGTATAAATTTAACAATTCAATGTCACTTATGATAACCATAAGTTGCCATTGATCCAATATATACAAAATATATACTATTCTTACTCATGGACTTATTTCTTATTATGCCTTGAACATTATAATAATGTTGAATCCAAATTTACTATCAAATATTCATAAGTATCAACTAGAAATACAAATGATATCTCTCCATTCACATAGAGGTAAGAAAAGCTATGCAATCTTTTTTTTTTAATGACAACTATTATCATATCATATTATATTAAATGCCTTCAATTGTAGTCTATATTTATGGTTTTAGTAAGCTAAATTGAGTGAAATAATTTCATCAATGTAACATACCTTTCAACTCTACTCCATGCAACCTATTGTATTGTGTTATCATAGTGTTAATATACATCTTCCATATTGTCATCAAAGTTTATGAGACATTAGTCTACTAAAAATGTCATTATATTTTTACCATCTATATAATTTTGACATAACTCTAAAACTTTATCACTAAATCATCAACAAGGATTATAGGAAAATCATATAATGGACATACAACTTTTTTTTTTTTTATCTATCTTTGAAAAATGTTCTCAAACCTAACATATGTCCAATAAATTTAGTTTATTAACAACTTAGTACCAACTATACTAGACAAAGGTAATTTTTACTCATAACAAAATATAAATGTAAGAAAAACAAGTAATTGGTTATATATCATGACTACTAAGTAAGATCAAAACTTTAATTATGTATTTAGTTACTTTTCCTATTTTATTCAAAATGATATCCTTTACTACTATTCAGAAAGATTACTCTAATATCTCTAGTGAGCTAAGATCCTATTCAAATTTAGTTGACTTGAGTTTGTTCAAAAAACCAACTAAACTTAAATAGGTAGATAACAATTTTACAAATTACTTCTCATGTGACTCCTAAATTTGTTAGGTGATAACTCTTGTCAAATCATATTTTATATATTCTTCTTAACCCTATCTCTAAATTCATACGATCGCAAGTAAATCACACAAATTTAGATAAATATGACTCATTGTTATAAGACTAAAAATATTCAAGTTAAAATAGCCTTGAGTTTGCTCAACAAGCCTAACAATGAACATGACTTCAGTTTATTCTTGTTCTTAGAAGACAACAATTATGTTATTAACGTGTACTTAATATTGTAATGATAGATTTATTTTTATTTGTCTCATTAAACATAAAACTGCAAATAAAACATACAATTTAACATGCACCTAATATATATATTAGATATATAAATAAAGCATATAACTTATGTACACATAAGCAAATTATATGCATAAAATACCAAGCTTTATTTAGTTCTAGTTATTGATCTTCATAATCTAAAATAATATATTCAACTTCTTAATTAGATAACTAAATTAGATTAAACTTAATAATTCCTAAATAATTTGAATTCCTATTCCAAATATAAACTATTTGAAAACAATTTTCAAATTCAGTTAGAAAATATCTCTAATCATCTTGACTTCTTTAATAAAATTTAACTGAAAATAATTTTCAATAAATTATGCTTCTCACTTATTATAGTTTAAAAAAACTCTTGTTCCAAAATTTTATAAGTAAGAAATTCTAATCTAATCAGAAAACTATTTCCAATCTAATTGGAAATCGTTTTTCTTAATTAAAAAATTATTTTCTAATATTAAAGGAAACTACTTTCAAAATTAAATAAAACACATTTTAAATTTAACTAAGAAAGTCCTTTATATTATTTATTTGGAGATTGATTTTTTAATTAATTAGAAAATTTTTCATTAACAAGTTAGAAAATTATTCTAAAAAATATTAAAGAAAGCTCATTTTTCTTAATTATCAAATGAGAACACTTTTCAAAATTTTAATCAAGAAAATACCTTTTCTAATAAATCAAAAAACTTATTATTCATAAATAGAGAAATAAATTTTACATAAATAGAAAAATAATTCTCTAAAAAATTAAATTTATTTTATTTCAATCAAATTGAAATAAATAAATTTCATTAAATGTATATCTTTCTTAATTACTTTAAAAAACACTTTTCTTAATCTTAAAGAGTCCAATTAATTAATTTTAGTCTAAGTGAAATATAATTAATTTTAATTTTAGAAATAAATTTTCTAAAATTTAAATAAGAATCAATTTAATATAATTATATAATTGATTTTAAATTTAAAACTCTTTTAATTTATATTTGACTACAGATTATTATAGTATTGGATTACTCTTAATCTAAGAATAAAACAAGCTCAAAATTAGGTTTGTAATACATTATTTCAGTACCTAATTAAACAGCGCTTATCATAATTCTATAATACACTATCCTAATTACTAAACACACATTATAGGTTTTAAGGGTTCCTGTTCCCGACTTAAAATAACATATACCGCATATCTAAGCACAACCATCTTTATCCTAGAAACCATAATTTCACAACCCACGGGGTTGTGATTGAGTAGCCAAGAGCTCATCCACCCTTAATCAAGGTCTCGAATTTGAGTCTTGAGAATGGAGTCACTTTAAATAACTTGTAAGAAAAGTTTGCCACTTATAAGAGTCCTACCCTGCTCTAACCGGATTAATCGAGACCCGTTAATTCCGAACATCGAAGAGTGATAAAAAAAAAAGAAACCATAATTTCACAAACAAGATGAAACCCCAGCCACCCGAGGACAGGTTGCTGTGCCGCTGCTGCTGTCGCCAGTTAGTACCTGTAGTCGTTGTCATCTACGAAAGCACCTCATCACCGGCAGCTAGTCCATCAGACATCCAAAATCTCCAGCAGTAGCCATCAACTCTTTCCTTCTCCAAGGCTATCGCCGGACCTCCATATAGTTCAGTTGCCATCACCATATGTGACGCCAATTGCTTCTCCATGTCGTGAAGCATGAAAACCTACCACTTGTCACCACCATGTTGGCAAGCCTCCCGCAGCTCATCTGCTTGAGCCTTGCTGCCAGCCCTTGCGCCATATTCATCTTCAACTCACCACTGCCCATCACTGTCAATCGCCTTCAACAGATTTAGCTTCTTGTGGCGCCCCACTCTGATCCAATAAGTAAAACTTAAGCAATCGTCGGTAACCAGAAATGCGAACCAAATCACAATTGATGGTTTTATGGTTCTCAACAACAATAATCAGTACCGAGAGTAATTAACAACTTAATCCAAGAACAACCATAAGTCCAGTAGCCACTCAAGTTTTTAGGCTATTAGCGTATTTCTTTACTACTACTTGGTGCATCACGTGACTCACCGGTCCCAAGCCAACTTTCCAGCAAATTTTAGGGTTCTCGAGTCATTAAATTTCCAAAAATTATTGTAAATTTTCAAGATTTCTTTGTCTTACATGGTACAACTTCATAAAGATTCTGATTTCTCAAAACTTTGAATCTCTTGGAGGATTTCAATCTTATTGAACACTAAAATTCTCAATTTTGGGTTTCTAAAATATTTTCTAAACCTTTCATATTTAAGTTGAATCTAATTCAGCATTAGATTAGGGTTCTTAGGATATGCAACTTTTGCACTTCAATTCCATAATTATTCAATAACTATTAAGTAATTTTGATCACATTATATAATTAAAGCTTACTTTGATGTCACTCTTAGAAAATCAGGGTGAGATCTAATCTCACGTGCAATAGAATAATTATTAAATCTTTTTTCACTTTGATTTTTCGAAAGTTAAGATAACTTTAAGTTTATAACATGATTAACACATAAAATATAATAAACTCATATCTTATTTTAAAGTTTGACCTTTTTTTGTCGCTTCCTTCGAACTGTTTCTAAAATCAACTCATATCAGCCATTGTAGTTGCACAAGTAGTCGGTCTCTAATAGTATTTACAAAACAAGTTGAGAAAACTCTGAAACTGATATAGAGAGGGTTAAGTAAGGAATCCTAGCTTTTTTAGAGCCTAAGCTATTTCTACTATATTATGGACATCTTACTAATTTAATTAAAATAATATTCTAGTTTCAGTTAAACTTTAATTAGAATTATAATTAACACTAATAATAAATACTAATTATGCCCAAATAAGATCTAATTTTTCTTATTTATTAAACATCTCATATTTAATCATAAACTTTCTCAAACTTTACAATTAAGTACAACTTAATTGAAACACCTTTTCTCTCTTCAACTCGTTCTTTGTATGTGACCTATTATATTTTCAAATATATTGACAATAGAGATAAATTATAACCTTAAATCATATTTAGAATTAGATAAATTAAACTTCTTTAATTTATCTTTAATTCTATAATCAAACATTTTATATTCATAGATCAAGATTGGTTTATACCAATCCATCATGACTACCTAAATATTTAGGAATGTAGAAGTGATTTTAACTAACTGTTCTATAAATGATTTTTTTCGTATAATTCAATCATTTCATTATACAATGTTTCGATTAAATATAAAGCATGGAATTAATATCTACTCTATTTAAATCAAATTATATTAGTTCTTCACTATTAGTAATTGATTCAATTAATAACCTTACTAAGGATTTTTTGAATTAATACTAATCAAGAAACGGAACATTCTCTCTAATTACTCTAGGGCAATGAATCTTACGCTAATCATTCAACTACCTCCATATAGTTTATATTATATCCAATGACTATTGATTGAGCTACCCTTGGTTATGATAGGTCATAAGTAGTATCGAAATATAACAATTTCTATACAAGATGTTTTAGAGATCTCAAGTCAAAAGATCAGTAATACAATAATTACAATGAGATTGACTACAAGTACTATTCCAAATAGATTTATCGTATAGGATTAGTTCAGTGAACTTTTTCTTTAACAAGCACCTATATATTTGTTTTAGTATATCCATACTTTAGTCAATGAAATCGACTACTTCCTTCATAAGGAAGAAACTTAATGTGTGTTAGTTTTTTTACATTCTATTAATGTTAAATAGTTTTTTTACATTCTATTAATGTTCAATCTTGATACAATAATGACGAGAAATAATTCAGAGATAATACATAAATGTAATATGAATCTTATAATTAGGATCTTATCATAATTTTATTTACAATGTATATTTATCACATTGACTTTATGATATACATCTGAATATGTATAATATAAAGAATGCCTTTAAATAATTATGTCACTAAACTACAACCAACTGATTAACACAACCAACCTTAAATTGCTTTTAGTTTTGGCTTTTCAATTTTCAAATTTGTTTTAAAGGCTTGCTAATTTTCAATGACTTTCATGGATTGGAGCTTCGATACTCATACAATAAATTATTATTTTCTAAAGCATCTATAATTATTGACACATAATGCAATTGGCTATACAGTTAATATTACTTTTGTTTAGTTAGTCGGTTGATTGTAGTTTAGTGACATAATTATTTAAGGGTGTTCTTTATCTTATACATATTAAATGTATATGATAAAGTACATAAGATGAATATATATTGTAAATAAAATTACGATGATATCATAATGATGATATTCATATTACATTTATGTCATCATCATCAAAATTCAGTTGAAGTCCCGTTGAGGCGTGGGATCTGGAGTCATATTACATTTATGTATTATCCCTAAATTGTTCATAGTCATTATTCTATCAAGATTGAACATTATATCATGCGTTATATCTAATCAGAATATTATATGATAAAAGCATTGAATTATACAGAAAAATCATGTATGAAAAGGTTAGTCAAAACTACTTTGACATTCTTAAATATTTAAATGGTCATGATATGTTACTAGACACCCATCTTGATCCATTGATATAAATTATTTAATTAGAAAATTAAAGATAAATTAAAGGAGACCAACTTATCTAATTATAAATATAATTTAAGTTATAATTTATATCCATTGTCGACATCCTTAAGAACTTAATGTCAAACATATAAAACAAGTGAAAAGAAAAAAACTGCTTTAATCAAGTTCGATTTAATTGTAAATTTTAAAAAAAATGCATGATTAAATATAAGATATTTAATATATGAATCAATATAAGATATTTGATCTTATTTGGGAATAATTGATATTTAATTAGGATTAATTATAATTATAATTAAAGAGTCTAAGCTTATTTATAATAAGTTTTGAACATTTTAGTAATTTAATTGAAATTGGAAGGAGATAGCACTTACTGTCTAACTCTTTCTTTACAACGGTTGTAGAGTTCTCTCAAATTATTATGTGAATACCGTTAGAGGTTGAACACTTATATGGCTACAGTGATTAAAAAGGTTCGAGGGAAATGTTCATAAAGGATCAATATTCACAATAAGGTACAAACTATGATTTATACTTTATCATGTTTTATGTACTAATCATATTATTGATTTTAAAGTGATTTTGACTTTCAAGAGATCATAGGAAAAAAGTTTCGTATTTATTTCTTTACACTTGAGATCAGATCTTGCCTTGATTTTTCAACAATCAATATTATTCTAACTTGCAGAAAATACAGAAATGAGAGGAAAAAATACTAATTAAAGTATCAAAATGTTGATAATAGGTGTTCTTAATTTTCAAAGATAACAATCCTAATGAATTAAATATTTTTCATTCATATTTATTTTTATTTTATTAAATTTAGTTTATTTTATATTTAATTTTATAAATTTGTTAAATACTACTCTTTTAAGCATATCCAAAAAAAAAAAATTCAGATTTCAAGTGTTAACAAAAATTTTATAATAACACTAAACATGTCCTTTTACGACAGTGCAAGGGCTTTCCATCTGAAAAAAAAAAACACTTCTTTCAAACAATCAAAATTCTGTATGCTCAAAAGTTGTAAGTTGTGGTAAACTCATTTCAACTTCCGATCCGAATAAAAACCGTGAAGACATACATGTATCGGCTTCAAGGAGATGTCACCCTGCTCTTGATTTAGTAAAAAAAACTCAAAAACAAAAATAAAATCATAAGAATTAGTTTCCGAAAAATCACCATTTACAAAATATCATATTCAAAATCACTTTTTCAACTTTGACAAAGCTTTAATGTTTGAAAGCATCAATGAGGTAACTCAATACTAAGATTATCTTTTATATTTTTTTTACAATATTCACATATAAAAATCTCAACAATAATCACAATTCATAATTAAAAGTAAGTGATTAAAAACTTTATAGTAACTTTAGAGTTTTACCGAAGTTATAATTTTTATATAGATTAAATTATTGCATTATAGATATAAAATCGTTATCTTATTTAAATTCTATCAATTAAATTAGTATTAAAAATATCGCTCACGAAGAATATCATAAATATATTTACAAAATCTTAAATTTGTTTTCTTTATATGATATATAATTGAATGTTAAAACATGCTAAAATACAATTTAATATGACGTATTTCATAGATTCATAACGATGTCAAGAAAATGAAAACTTTGACAATGTCAATAGTTTCTCTAAAATATTTTCCTTCCTTAATTTTTTTCATAGAACATAAATTTACTAATGGTAAAACCTCTAATAATAATTTCACAGTCAGTTTAAAGGCTTAACAGGGTGTTTGGTTGACTAGAATCATCATTATACTCTTGATATATTCTTGATAATAAGCTATTCTCTTATTTGGTTGAAAAAAAAATAAAGAATATATAATTCAAGCTCCTTATCTATTTCTTGAATTTGGAGAATAACTAAACTGATCAGCCCCTATCTTTATTTATTCCTTGAATTTGGGGAATAAATAAACCGATCAGCCTCTTATCTTTATTTATACTATAATAATAAGACTAAGAATAATAATAAGAAAATAATAATAATAATAATAATAATAATAATAATAATAATAATAACAACAACAACAATAATAATAATAAGGGTTAATTATAAAAAAAACTCAAACTTTCGTAAATTTTTCAATTATAGTCCGAGCTTTAAAAAGTAGCAATAAAATGTCCAAACTTTCATGTTTTTTCAATTCTAGCACGAATTTCAAAAGTAGCAAATAATGCTTAAAGTTTCAATTTTTTTCAATTTTAGCCCGACGTTAGTATTTCTGTTAAGTTTGCTAACATGATTTGTCACGTGTTTCAGACACCTTAATTATTATTAATACACGTCAGCCAAAATTAATACAACAAATGAAGATTAATGAAACTGTTGAAATGACAGGCAATGGCGGTAGTCAACTATGGAGGCTACCTTGTGAGTTTGGAGAGGCTCGTGAAAATTTACTACTTGGATTTTATAGTGAAATACTCAAGTTGAATATTTGGAAT